>OX465095.1:548594-748594 GCA_949987625.1 Chalcis sispes
TAAGACTTATGTATGTTGAGCGAAGGAGAGAGAACGAGATAGCGATAAGAGCGCGCGCACCATTGCTCCCACGTGACCACCCTATCTCTGTCTCGCTCTCTCCTTCGCTCAGTATGTACATTCAAGCGACCACGGGGCTCTGCTTTTCTTTTGTTTTCTTTCAGTATAGTGTATCGTTGTGTCGGTAATATTCGTTCTTAATATGTGAGAAGAAGAATAAAAATGGACAATTTATTAAATAATGAAAATAAGACGAGTGATAGTGACAGTGATGAAGAATGCAAACGTGAATTAAATAAACTAATAGAAAAAGCAAAATCTAATATAATCCCGCAAAATTAAAAAATTTAATAATAAGTGATTTTAAAGTGATAATTTTTTAGTTTATAATTTTGTTTGTGATTTAGATAAATGATTTAAAAGTTTTTTGTGTGAAGAAATTAAATTTAAAATATTTAAAAAAGTTACTGTTTTTTCATGTTAAATAAGAGACTAAAATTCATTGATTATACAAAAAATGTGTTAAACAAATATAGTATTGTTATGATAAAAATAACATAAGAAAGTATTTATATTAATTATAATAGTATTAATATTATTAATAAGCCTTCAAATCTTATAAAAAAAACTTTTGTTAAAAATATTATTCTGTATAAATATTTAATAAATATACTCAAGAAATTTATATTTTTTAATAAATAATAATTGTTCAAGAATTAATTTTATTTTTAAATATTAATCCATTTACTATTTTTTTTAATTTCATAATTTATATTTATATTTACATTATGTTGTCTGTCACTTTTTGACACACATGTACATGTACGCAAGTGTGTACAAAATGCGCATGCGTTAGCAGACGATATCTGTAGTTTACGAACTGTCAGTACGGGTTCGAAATTGCATTTAATTGATATGCAACAAAATAAAATTAATTATTCTGTTAACTAAGTAAGAGTCTTCGTACGGGTTACAAGGCTGAAAAATTTTTTAAGCACCATGAGTGAACCTCGCGTCATTAAAGCTTTCGGCTCATATTTTGTGGATGGATAGAGGCGCCTTAGTCGCTCGCTGCGCTCGCGACTGCGGCCCTACTATCCATCCACAACATATTTTGCCTCAAGCTGTAATGACGCGAGGCTCGCACAAGGTACATAAATAACTAATATATACCTACGTATGTGTATAAATTTGTGGGTGTGTACGTCTGCATATATGTGTCTATATAATTGCCAACGGATTTATGCCCCGGCGCGTAAGATATAATTGGTCGGCCTATTAATATTCCCTGGCTAGGACGAGGGAGTAAAAAGCGCCACGTCAACGGGGATCCGGAACTACCGGACAGCCGAAGAGAGGGAGAAAGAGAGAAATGAAAAGAGTCGAGAGGAAAAAGCGGGAGGGTATAATATATGTGCACATACATGTATGTAGGTATACGCGCAGGAGTTTCCCACTCGTTCTCCCTCTCTCTCTCTCTCTCTCTAGCTGTTGGCGTTCGAGACGAGCCGAGTAGTAGACGACGAATAATCGCCCGAAGCACGAATTCTTTAACCGTTGAAGGAGAGAAAGAGAAAGAGAGAACGAGAGAGGTTAATTTTCAAAACTCAATCTGCTCTTCTCTCCTTGGAGGCTTTCTCGTTTTTTATCGTTTTTCATTATGACTTTTGCCCATACGTTTATACGCCGCGTATTTTTCTTCAAAGAAAGTGGCATTTTACACATCAAAGAATAAGGAGGAGGAGGAGGGGAGGAGGAGGAGCAGGAGAAGGAAAAAGATAGAGGATACTCGTTGTTATCAAATGTCAGTTGGCACGCTTGATTATTATACTTTCGAAATTACGCGCCGTGTTTATGTGTTTAAGGTACTGTTTAGCGTCCAGGTAATATACATGTATACATTATAGGTAAATCGTTTACGAGAACGACTGCAACGAGTTTTCCGACATTTTTTGGAGCAGAAGCGCTGACGATTTCATTAGATCCTGTGGCGAGAAACCGACTAGAAAATGAGTATACACTCCGTTACCGATGGAAGCGACTTTTTAGAAGATTTGAAATTCCCTTACTTGAAATACAATACGAAAATTTTAATAAAAATATGAACGATACCGTTTACAATAAAATTTTCACGTCTTTTACAAAGTTGTAGGAGAAAAAAAAAAAAAAAACGTCGGTAATTTTTTACTTTTAAAAATGATTAATCGCCGATTTTTATTTTCGAATAAAATATAAATTTTAACAAGCTCAATTATTAACTTAGATAATCGTTGGACATTTATTATACATCAATTATGTCAAAAGAAAAAGAAAAAAAAAGACATGTGAGAGTCTCGGTATTTTGAAAACTATGGCATTAACTCCGGAAACTTTTCTCGACTGTTATCCTCGATTTTTGAAAAAAAAAAAAAACCACGAGGCATAATCCAAGAGAATCAAACTAATCGCTCTTTGTAAGTTTGACCACGAACAAAGCGAGCGTAAACCGAAACCCAACGATGTATTTTAGAAACTCGCTCTGGAACACGAGGCGAAGAGAAAAGATCACGTAGCGAGAAAATGAGATTTTTCTTCGTCTCCTCCTACTTTGCCTCCTTTCGAAGCGAACACGACACTGAGGAATATACGGAAAAAAGAAGAGAGAGAGAGAGAGAGAGAGAGAGAGAGAGAGAGAAGGTGGAAGAGAAAAAGTAGGAGCAAGGCTAAACAGCTAAATTCCAGGTTCGTACATGGGTTTTTACGAATTCGAGGCTCAACTCGGGGGTTAAAAGAGCGACAGCTAGCAAGCGCACGTATATATATATATATATATATATATATATATATATATATATATATATATATATATATATATATATATATATATATATATATTTATTGTACGCATCGTGTATATATACCTGTTTTCAGGTAAGAACGAGCTCACGAGCTTAAGAAGAACCTTATCTCGGGCATTAGTCTGGCTTGTCACAGTCGTAACAAATGAGCCTTGTAGAGCGAACGCACGAGATGCTGAACTGTTGCTGCTATTGCTGTTGCTGTTGCTTCTGCTTCTTTACCTCTTTTCTATCGTGCGACCTAATCAGCGCGCAATATTTCGTAGCTGGTATAGATGCGCGCGCAATATTCCGCTATTCATTTGCCCGCTAACTCGCTATGCGCTTGTTTGTTGTGTATATACTATATACATATATGTATAAGCGTGAATAGTTATAAGACTCTCACGAGAGAGAGAGAGAGAGAGAGAGAGCGTACGTGTATATATACATGTACGCGTTGAGAAGAGATGGACATATGCGAGGATTATAGTATGTCGACGCTGCGCCTCGGGATGTAGAAAACCCAACGGGACAAAACTCGCGTACCCGAGCGCTTTATAAGTTGCCGAGGTGCCGCAATTTATGCCTGAGTATATTGTTAATAAACGAGAGTCGAACGGTAAAACTTGAGGAAAAAAACGAAAAAGGAAAAGAGAAAATTTCCTCTTGCAAATTTCGTCGATTTCACTTGAGAATTTTTCCACGTGCCCACGGAATTATTTTAACGTTGAGCAATTATTAAACCTTGAGTACAAATCTTGTATACACCGCAAATTTCTCCCGCTAAATAATAACTTATACAAGAAAGAGAGCGAGAGAGAGAGAGAGAGAGAGAGAGAAATTTATTATTTTTAGCTAACTTCTTCTAATCTAATCTTTTTTAGCGTCTTTTTTATTTCTTAGCAAAGCCATCTTAATTTTCCTACTGGTAGTTATACGTATATTAAAACACTTTTGTAATCTATGCAAAATACTCCGATAATTTATTATTTAAAGCCAATAATTTCATTATCAATAGTAGACGGCTCTAATTGACGTTAATTTATTTGATTTCATATTCAAAAACAAACAGGCATTGGATGATGCTTTATTTTCAGACCCATAAATTAAATTTATTAGTGCATAAACAATCATCGTGACAAATTTTTATGTAAAAGATGACGTATAACGCCGAGCCAGAAGTGACGAATGGATTCATTTATTTGAATAAAGAATACTGTTGAGTTTTTTATATTTCATTTCTCCCTCCTTCACCCTCTCTGTCTCTCTCTCTCTCTCTCTCTTACTCATACATTTTTGTAGCTTTTTCAACTCTGGTAATTTTTTGCGTAGTATTTCAAAATTATTTTTACATTTTATTTATATTACTTTTTCCAACTATTCATTGTAATATATTTGAAGAAGTACTTTTTATAAAAATAAAAATAAAAATAAAAAATAAAAAAAATATCCTCATACTTGAAAAGATATTCATTTAAATGAGAAGGAAATTTAGCAAATGTATAAATAAAAAGGTAAAACTATATAAACTTGCATTTATATTTTAATGATCTGTATGACCAAGTATAAGCTTTAAAAATAATGTTTACAACAATTTTTCATTAAAAAATAACGAAGCCCAGAAAATTTTTAATTATAAAAATAATTTTCACAATCCGTCACTAATTGCGAATCACGTTTAAAATAATTAATACGATAATACGATTGAAGTTTTAAATTTAATAATATCGTATTATGCACACGAAAGTATTTAAACAGGAAAGAGAAAATTTCCATGCTCGCGTCCATGAAAGAAAAGAGAAAAAATTGTTTGAAGTAAAAAGAATGAAATGCGTGGAAGATTTTCATGAAATTTCTGTAAAAAAGAAAAAAGGAGATGAAAAAAAGTCATTTCGTATAATAACGAAAGAAGCCAGGATTTTTATTCTACAGCTCCATAAATCGCACGCATGATAACGCAGTCGCTCTCTCTCTCTCTCTCTCTCTCTCTCTCTCTTTTTCTGATATACCCGTACGCAACGTAACAAGCGCTAATTAAATTAAGAAAGAAAAATAAAGGCAACGAGCCGAGTCATACAAAGCGGTATGCGCTGCACATATATTCTCTGGTATCGCGGGGCAGGATCGCGCGTTACCGCAGCGAAAAGCTCGACCAAGCGCGAAACTCAGTCACGCAACAAATTTTTTTCTTCTCGTCCCCCGTCATAATCCAACGTTTATGAAAGTCTACGTGTACGGAGAGGAAGGGGAGAAGTGAGAACGAAAGATACTATAACCGAGCGAATCGTTTCGACCGCATTCGCGGTTAATTTTAGTAGGCTTGAAAAGCTCGAAAGGCGCGATATCGTAGACTCGCATCTCTCGCACTGACAAATACCTCAACAAGAGAGAGAAAGAGAGAGAGAGAGAGGGGGAGAAAGAGAGATAGAGAGAGAGAGAGAGAGAGAGAGAGAGAGAGATAGAATAAGGTACAGATGCTGCGCGAGTATATAGAGAGATTCCTATCTCGATGTCGTTTCCCGACGACGTCGTCAACGACGCTTACGCGAAGGCTTTCTCCCTTTGTCCATATATACATACATACAGAGAGAGAGAGAGAGAGAGAGAGAGAGAGAGAGAGAGAGAGAGAGATACACATTTGTGTGTTTGTGTGTGTGTGTAACGATGTCAACGAGCGATCCACACCGGCGATATTTGCCCACTCGGCACTTATGGGCTTCTTCCGAAAAATACTCGTCGCCACCGCCGCCGCTGTTGCCGCTTTTGTTAGTATTTATGGTGCGCGTCTTTTGGTGGCTGGATTTTGGTAGAGAGATCGGGCTAAAGTTAATTTTACCTTTTGTTGTTTGGTATTCTGCTCGGAGACATTGCTTTTTTCGTATATATTAAACTTTTTTTTCCTTCTTTTTGGAAACTAGACTTTTTACAGCTTTTCTCGTTTCACATTGATTTTTTACCGCGATTTTATCGTTGCATTTTGACGATAAATCATTATCGTTCATTTACTTCAAAATTCTATATTTATTATAACATTTTTTATTCCTTCTTTAAAAAATGTAGGAATAAAAAAAAAAATAAAATGTTACATGGACAAATGTAACTTTATAAATTTAAAATAATGTTAAAATTCGTTCCTTTCAAGAACACGGCATATTTGTCAAAATTCATTATTTATCGTTGAATATCTAATAAAGATGCGTGAAAACTATTTATGTCTTTATTAAAGGAGGATTTATTTTTTTAAAACAAAGATGTGATAATATGATTCCGGAGATAATTTTTCATAAAAATCCAAAAATTTTACCTGCATCGATACCGATCTGAGCTAACGAAAGAGAGAGAGAGAGAGAGAGTCAAAGAGAATGATGAAAAAAAAAAGGAAAAAGGAGGCAAAAGGGGCTACTTTTGGCTTCGATGCGTTACATACCTGCTGCGCGGTAATCTGGCGAAAAAATCCACGTCGGTTTCTTCGTGGCGCGTGCGCGACTCCTTCACGATCTCGCTCATAAACGTACATCACGACTCGCTCGACGCTGCGAGAAAGGAACGATTAGAGTTTAGAAT
The DNA here is from genome assembly GCA_949987625.1 of Chalcis sispes. NCBI lineage: Eukaryota > Metazoa > Arthropoda > Insecta > Hymenoptera > Chalcididae > Chalcis > Chalcis sispes. The sequence goes on from OX465095.1 coordinate 554,978, forward strand.
TCTAGGCAAAGAAGTCGAAACGAAGATGTGCCGTCCTACTCCTTCCATCGTGAAATGGAAACGTTAAACATCTGCCGCGAGGATTATCACCCGTGTCAAATCAAATTTACCGACTCGAGCTACCATTTTACCTTTAAGGTGTATATATATATATATATATATATATATATATATATATATATATATATATATATATATATATATATATATATATATATGTTCTCGGCAACCTTTCCTCGGTACTTTTTCTCTCTCTCTCTCTCTCTCTCTCTATCTCTCTTTTACTCTCTTTAGAACCTTTTCGGTGTAGTATATTGGTGCACGCAACACCAACGTCGCTACAAGTCGTGAATATTAATTTTTCGTATACGGTAAATCATTATGTTATAATAGGATCGTTCGGATCTTGTTCGACTGATAAAATTTAACGGCTTTGTTTTGTCCAAGTCGACGAGCGCGTTGATATTATATAAGCGCGTCACCGTGTCGGCCAACTTTCATCGGAGTAACAAGTACAGACGTAACTGTTTCTTTTTACATCAATTTTTGTTGGTTCCGTCTCGAATTCTAACTTTTGTACACAATGTTTACCGGCTTCGTTTTTAATGCAACGAGACAACCGGAATCGAAGCTGTCTCCGGTAAAATTTTCGCGTTACACCATGATTTTCGGTATTTCATGTTTTTAACTCAACTTTATGCATTACAAATCACTCTAGTACATTAGAAAATTGTAAAAATAAAATTATACTTTTAAAAGAACGAAAATGTTTACAATATATATAGAATTTATGAATTTTTTAATAAATTCAATTCGAATTTAACGTATATAGACGTATTTATTTATTTATTTATTTATTTATTTATTTGTTTATTTTTGTTACACATAAATGAAGAAGACTACATCAAAGAATAAATTACGAGATTAATTTTAAAAATTTTTTTTAATTTTCGCATAATTTTAGTTAACGGTAATACGAATATAAAGCTTTAAAAGATTGTAAATATATAAATTTGTTACTCGTAAAAATTTACGTTAAATTAAAGATTCGAAAATATAGTCATAAGATGTAATCTTGCTTTTAAGAAGCGCTTAAAGATTTCTTAAAAAGGTTAATAAAATAAACGATTAACCGCTGGGGCCGTTATTTATAATCCATTTTAATCATTAAATTAGATAATAAACACGTCATAATAATGTTCAATCGAGAGCGCGTTAAAAAATTATTTACTTTCGCCAAAATTCGTACGGATGAAGATTTTAAAAAAGTACAGCAAACGAATTGCCGTCGCCGCCGACACCGACGCGCGGATAAATTTCAACGCTCGAGATTTTTTTAAATCTTTGTGAACGCAAGCGAAAAATATGCGTGCGTCAAGGCAAGCAAACTCAAAGACGATTCTCGACTGTGATTTTATACATATACACATACACACAAACACACACACACACACACATATACGTAGACACGAGCGCGGAAAAATTTCTCGATCCATTTCGTCCGTTCCGCCCTCTTCGAGTACTTGTATATAGGTTCTCTCTTCGCGTTAAAAGTCGTGTCGTATTTTTTTTATTATTCGGCTTTTTCTCTTTTATTTTTTTTCATTTCGCAGACGTACAAAAAACGAAGCGGTGTGTGCGGGCGCGGATTAAAGATGTATAAGGTAAGTGGATTACGCTTCCACGCGCAGGTATAGACTCTTTCGGTTATTCCTTGAATGTGTGTACGTGTGTGCGCGCGCTTGTGTGTGTGTGTGTGTGTGTGTTTGTGTGAGCGCGCGAGAGCGGACGTTAAAAGCTTGCTCGAAAATTCTTATCTCGCGACTGCTGGGCCGCTCTCTTGCGACGAGTCGCTTATCTCGTTTTCTACACCGGATTACACCGAGTGGACGTGTCCGGGCTTGAGCTGCGCCTCGGTAGCAGTAGCAGCAGCAGCAGCAGCGACGAAGGTAGTAGTAGTAGAGTTGTAGTAGCGGTAAGCGCGGGGCTCCGTGAGATTTATCGCCTTCGATTTTCTCTTTCCCTTTCGCGCGGTTTCTCGGCACTGAAGTGAACAGGGAGAAAGAGAGAGAGAGAGAGAGAGAGAGAGGAAAGTGCAGATCCCACGCGGAGAGAGAGAGAGAAAGGACGAGAGCCCTTCGCGTCAGCGGCACCACCCGAAAGGATGTACAAGCTGACGCATTTGAAAAAAAGCAGCGAGCGCTGTGTACCCGCTCTCGCTCTCTCTCTCTCTCTCTAGCTCTCTCACTCTGGATTATGCAAGAGGATGAGAGGAGCGATGACGAAATTCTCTCTCTCTCTCTCTCTCTCTCTCACCAATTGCCGGTAGCTGCTGCGTGCCGGCAAAATTTCGATGAGAATGGATCGCTCCGTGAGAGTGGGCGATGTCGTTTCCTTTAAATGATGTTTTTTCCTTTATAAAGCCGAAATTATAAGAGGCTGTACAAAGGATTTTAAATTTGATTTTTATACCGAGTTATTTCATCTTTTGCACTTGACCACTTTTACTTACACATAGATGTATACATATACCTTACCTTCACTTGAAGTATATTGCTTTTAAAGTGAATTTTCCTCTTTGAGTCATTGAAGTTTCTCGAAAGTGTCATTCGCAGGATACCCTCGATATACTTGGAAATTTAAATTTCGAATATTTTACGAGTTTAATTTTTTTAAGTAAAATCATAACTTTTATTATATCATTATTATTATATAAATAAGCTTATAAATTATAAAGCATATAAAATTATCACTTTATTATCAGAAATATTAATTTATTAAAATTTTTTTAAATATTTCTCAATTGTTTAGGAAGGCCTAAGAATAAATTTTAGTTTTAAAATAAAAAAGTAAAAAAGAATTTCAAATATATAAATATTTGTCGAAGATTATTAAAATTTTTTATAGATATTTTATTTATTACATATATATATATATGTACACTTTACGGCATATAGTACATGAAGTAAGTGTTATACGTTTTATTTTGTCGATCACTTTAACTGAAATTAAATACATGCAAACGCTCGTCAAATTGAAAGAGGAATAAAAAAAATTGCATTGCCAAGTTTAACGAGTTCGCGAAGTTTACGACATTGCTCTATTCGAACAGGGCAATCGAATAACAACAGTTCGTTCAAGTTCAAGGCTCCATTATACAAGTTTTATCGGCATCGAAACTTTAACACTAAAAATACCAACTCGTGCACGCGCAGCTCGGACACGGGCGCGTTAACGCGTTTGCGAAGAGGCTTATAAGTACAGAGAGAAGGAAGCGATCGACTCGCGCGCCAATAACCATTAGCTTGAAAATTTCTCTGTCTTCGACGCTCGCGCGAGCGCGCGAATATCGGTAGCTCGTGAAACAACACCCGATACGAATGTTGCGCCGGTGCTGCGCGGACGGACGCACGGGAGGTATACGCGCGGGCCAAAACGCCCGCCGGCTCGGGATAACGCCTATGCGCGCGGGAGAACGAGAGGATATACCAGAGGATCGAGTCGTATTACGGCCGTTTTAATTATACGAACACTTGTCGCGGCCCCGAGAGGAATGCATATAAAGGGCTCGTGAAAAGTAAGCATTATTGCCAGACGCTCATTACATGTGCGCTCTCTCTCTCTCTCTCTCTCTTTCTTTCTTTGTACGCTACGTCGATGCGTATAGGAAGAAGAGGAGAATTCGCGCGAGCACAGGTCCGGTCATTAACGACTCGTCACGCGTTATTTATGCGTCATTAATTAGAGAGTCGTAAAAAAGAAAAACGCTATAAAATTATAAAGAACTCGTGCCCGAGCGCTTCTATACGCACCTATAAGTTTGTCTTTGGATGTACGTACATATTTGTATAATAGTATAGACGCAGCAATAAAGGACCCCGAGTGTACGGATATACTCGTATCGTCGATGTTACAAAAATAATGATAAAATTTTTTAATTGGGCTTGATTTACATGACGATTATCGTACGAAGGAGAAAAGAAATATTTTATCCGTCGGCTCTTTTTTCCGCTCGCTCTTCCGATCCTCCCGAAAGCGTACGTCTTAATATTAGACTGTTTTTTGGTGTTTGGGCGCCAAAAAAAAAAAAAAAAAAAAAAAAAAAAAAAAAGAAAAAAAAGGGGGAAAAAATGGAAGGCGCGCAGAGGTCGCGCAAGAAGAGCGGTTGATTATTCGGCCATAAAAAAGCCCAGTCGTGACACATCGGCGGTTATTTATTGGCTTCGTTTGCTATAATATTTATTCGCTTTATTGTATTAACTATGTAAATGTTTAAGTTTGTCGTCCGTGACGCGAATAAAGCTCATGCACGTTAAATAAATATCGATATTTACAATACGGCTCTCTCTAGGTTCACAATATCGCGTGAGTATACTTTTTTATATAAATATTAGTTATTTATGTACCTTGTGCGAGCCTCGCGTCATTACAGCTTGAGGCAAAATATGTTGTGGATGGATAGTAGGGCCGCAGTCGCGAGCGCAGCGAGCGACTAAGGCGCCTCTATCCATCCACAAAATATGAGCCGAAAGCTTTAATGACGCGAGGTTCACTCATGGTGCTTAAAAAATTTTTCAGCCTTGTAACCCGTACGAAGACTCTTACTTAGTTAACAGAATAATTAATTTTATTTTGTTGCATATCAATTAAATGCAATTTCGAACCCATACTGACAGTTCGTAAACTACAGATATCGTCTGCTAACGCATGCGCATTTTGTACACACACGCGTACATGTACATGTGTGTCAAAAAGTGACAGACAACATAATGTAAATATAAATATAAATTATGAAATTAAAAAAAATAGTAAATGGATTAATATTTAAAAATAAAATTAATTCTTGAACAATTATTATTTATTAAAAAATATAAATTTCTTGAGTATATTTATTAAATATTTATACAGAATAATATTTTTAACAAAAGTTTTTTTTATAAGATTTGAAGGTTTATTAATAATATTAATACTATTATAATTAATATAAATACTTTCTTACGTTATTTTTATTATAACAATACTATATTTGTTTAACACATTTTTTGTATAATCAATGAATTTTAGTCTCTTATTTAACATGAAAAAACAGTAACTTTTTTAAATATTTTAAATTTAATTTCTTCACACAAAAAACTTTCAAATCATTTATCTAAATCACAAACAAAATTATAAACTAAAAAATTATCACTTTAAAATCACTTATTATTAAATTTTTTAATTTTGCGAGATTATATTAGATTTTGCTTTTTCTATTAGTTTATTTAATTCACGTTTGCATTCTTCATCACTGTCACTATCACTCGTTTTTTTTTTTTATTATTTAATAAATTGTCCATTTTTATTCTTCTTCTCACATATTAAGAACGAATATTACCGACACACGATACACTATACTGAAAGAAAACCAAAGAAAAGCAGAGCCCCGTGGTCGGTTGAATGTACATACTGAGCGAAGGAGAGAGCGAGACAGAGATATGGTGGTCACGTGGGAGCAATGGTGCGCGCGCTCTTATCGCTATCTCGTTCTCTCTCCTTCGCTCAACATACATAAGTCTTATTACGCGTTTCGAAAATATAAGTTTCGATGAAGACTCACATGCTAGGCTATATGAAGCGACAAATACATAGCAGTGGCGCTGTTAATGTTTTTTTCTCCTGGCACATATACAGCCTAAAAGGACGTATAGAATGTCTATACAGCCTAGAAGGACGTATAGAAAAATGTTAATACGATCGAGAAGGCGCTTGCGCGTATGGAAACCATTTACACGCTGACGATGCTCCGTAGGTAAGAGTCGCCGTACGGGTTAGTAGGCTGAAAATACATATATGTGTAATGATCTTTATGTACGGCAGAGGAAGTGACCGCCACGGAAAACTTTCGACGTTTTAAGAAGCCGTATAATTATTTTCAAAGGAATCGAGATAGCGATCGCGAGTCATTTTACGCAGCTCGGTAAAATTGAAATCGAGAATAAAGTACACAAAGTTAAATATTTAAATGGCCAAACGATTGCGGTGCTTGGAATTTCTTCGTTTTCTTCGTTTACGCGCGTGCTCGCACAAACGAGAAAGAGACAGAGGAAACGCTAACTTACGCGCAAAGTTTCAAATGAGTTTAAAGGTTTTAAATGTGCGCGCGTACACTTTTATAATTGTGCATTATGATAATCGTTTTTTTCTTATTTTTCTTATTTCACGGTATTAAAGGCTCTCTCTCTCTCTCTCTCTCTCTCTCTTTCGTGTGTATATATACCTATACTGCACATACACTCAAGATGCTTAAGTTTCATAATGCGTGAATTTTAACGATCGCTTCGCTTTATGTAAAAAGACTTTTCTAATAAGAATTCTGTACGGCTTTCGTTAAAATTTTACAAACAAGATAAAATAACGAGATGCAGTGCACAAAAATTGAGAAGTAACATTATACCTTATAATATAAAATTTAGCTTATTAGAATAGGTATTCGTCCTATGCACAGCTCGATAAATTAATCGACAAAATGCAATTCTTTAACGAAACACAAACGACGAGTTTTTCTTTATTTTTCGCGTAACACAAAAGGCAAAAAGAAAATTCTGTAATTTCACATATATATATATATATATATATAATTTTTAAATATTCATTAAAAAATCGCATATATCGGCTTTGATAAAATTCAACGGCAGGGTTTACCGAAGCGAATAAATATTCGAGAAGGGGAAAGGGAAGTGGCTGAATCTACCCGCGATAAAAGTGTAACTCGCCTCGTGTTGCGTGAATTGTATGCGCGAAATGAATAAAATTTCGATAATCGCACGACGGCGCGTCGAGGGACTAATGCAAAAGAAATTCAAAGCAGATGGCGTTGCAGATATCCTCGATTTTATTTTTTTTTTATTTATTTATTTTTTTTTATTTTTTTTTAATTTTTTTTTTTCCCATTCCCCGGCGTTTTTCGTCTCTAAGGGAACATCATCAATTATTTGGCGAAAGCGAGAAAGAAAGAGAGAATCTCCTCCTCGTTCCGCGGCCAACTCGCTCGATTCTTCGTCCCGAAAACAAAAGGAATGTCGAGCTCTTTCTCCCCTACGCAGTGTATAATGCTCCATACCGCGAATAAGAAGGGGACGAGCTGCTGCCGCCACCGCTGCTGTAGAAGAGAAGCGACCGTAGGAGGGGAAGACCAAATGACGGATTTCGCAAGCGACGACGAAGAGGAAAAAAAACGAAGCGATAATCGATTTCACGCAGGCCTTTATACGCTTTACGCGAACGACGAGCGAAGCTATACGCATATGCGAAAGAGTGTGCGTGCGCGTGCTCGTGTGCGAGTGAGAGCGGAGGATGGGGTGAGAGGAAGAGGAGGACATCGCGCAGCTTTAAAACAAAGGCAAAAAGCCATTGGAGAATTTATTCTTTTCCCTGTCCCCTCGATCTTTTCTCTCTGCGCTCTTGCTTTTGCGAGCCGCGCAAGTCATTATGCCAGTGAGTTCGATGTCTTTTCATTCGCCATCTTATTATCTCTCTCTCTCTTTTTCTCTTTCTTCTTTGTCTTTGAATTTGACTTCAACAAGCATGTATGTATACTAGTATGTATGCACATCTGCATGACATAAGTCGTATCTTGTGTGTGTGTGCGTGTGTGCGTGTGCTAATGTAGAAAAAGGTAAATGTTGGGGGGATGGGCTCTCGTTGTATTATGCGGGAAAGAAACCGAGGGCGGGACGCTCGTAGATAATTTCCGGACGTCCTTTTTGCCTTTTTGCCTTTCTTCCTTCCTTCCTTCCTTTTTTTTTCTCGTCGTCGTCGTCGTCGTCGTTGTCGTCGTCGTCCTCGTTGTTGTTGTTGTGTTGTTGTTGTTTAACCGTGGGCTGATCTTTTCCGAATCGCGCTCGGTGCCAACAATGGGATGTAGAACAACAGCTGCGAATAACGTCGGGTGCGTAAAAAAAAATTTAGTCAAGAAAATTTAGCGGCATTGGCCTGTCGGTGATAAATTTTGATGGGGTTCCTCGTAATGCGCAACGTCGATCAAGCATATATATATATATATATATATATACTATATAATGTATCTAAAACGATGGCATATACCTCGTCTACTATATATCGTCGTTATAGTGCTGTATGCGGCGGAGGTTGTCCTTGTCTATCATGCAGAAGTTACGCGTCAAGTTTTTACGACGGAAATATTTTATTATTTGTATACTTTGACACGTTGTAACGCGACGGTGTGTTTCCACTCAACGGATGTTTTGCGCGGTGAAATATTTCGAGATAAAACATTATTAGGTTCGGCTTATTTTTTTTCCATTTTTTCCCTGCATAAATTTAATATGAATTCTACATTTACGAATACGTTTGCATTTTCTGCGCTTTATGCAAGAAACGTATATGTTATTCTCTTAAATTTAATCGCCGTAAAATTTTTCATATTAAAGTCAAAGATATTAAAAGAAAATAATGAATAAATTTATATTAAATAAATATAAGAAAGAGCGCTTGTTTTTTGTCAAGATAATAATAAAGTAAATGAAGTAAATTGTCAGGGTCTTTAAAATCGCGGTAATATTCATCGTCAAACTTTAAAATTTCCTTTAAAATATTGGCAATCGTCGTAATAATTTGTCCATTCACGCGAACGTTTGCCAGCTCACCAATGGCAATTTGTAGCATTTAATTTCTCGTCTATTCAACGCAGAAAGCCAAAGTCCATTTTACCCGATATAGCCATTCGCTTTCCTCTATTTCTTTCTCTCTCTCTCTCTCTCTCTCTCTCTCTCTCTTTTCCATTTGCGGTGCACGCATCAATGCATAAAAGAGCGGCAGGACACATTTGCTATAAAACGCACACCATTACGAGAAATGCAAAAAAGAGGAAGTGCACCGACGGCTCCTCGGTAAAATCCTCGGCTTGCACGGCCCATTAATTCAATCTTTATGTATCAGAAACGAAAATAATAGGTAGTAGTATTAGTAGGTGGAGAAGGAGGAGGAGGACAAGATAAAGGAGAGCGCGAAGGGCTAGACGAGAATTTCGGCAGTTTCGTTGAGTTTCTCTTTCTCCGAGGATTTCGGGGCAGGTTAGAGAGAGAAAGAGAGAGAGAGAGAGAGAGAGAGAGAGAGAGAGAGAGAATGAGAAGAAGGACCTATATTCTCAATTCTCGGTTTATGTGCATGTGTATATACATATATGACGACGTATATATAAAATAAAGCAAAAAAAGAGACCGAGAGGAGGTAAGGAATAGGAAAAGGAAAAGGGCAAGAAGAAAAAGAAGAAGCGGCAGAAAAAGGATGGGGCGAAATAAAAGCGCGAAAAACGGGGAGGAGATGCGAGAAGAATGGGTAGGAGACGATCTCTCTGGGTAGGTAAAGAGGAAGAAAGATAGATCGTTTGCGATCGCTGGAGAAAGGGAAAAAGAGAGAAAGATGCGGTAAGAATGGGAAGAAAGAATGCCGCCGACTCGCTCGTCCCGGCAGCTCTTCGTCGTCCTCGTCTCGCTCTCTTTCTCGGGCAATAAAGGGACATCTCGGCTGCGCGCGCGGCGAATGGTCGCACCAAAGAGAAAAAGAGAGCCGCCTCGGCACTTGCGAGAGCGTACCTCTGCCGCCACCGTCACCGCACACATATAAAACGTATGGGGTGTCGGATAATCGAACGAGAGAGAAAGAGAGAGAGAGAGAGAGAGAGAGAGAGAGAAAGAGGCTTAGACGGCACGAAGACGTTTATTGCCTCGGAGGAAATACGGGCAGCGTATACTTGTACGCGCGCGCGCGCGCGACAGAAGAAACAAGTGCGCGCACCAGAGACGTTTATAAGGATCGGGAGGAGAGCGGAAGAAGCCGCTCCGTGGAATTCTCCGCGAGAACTTTACTTTTTTACGCTATATACATATATACACACGCACACACACACACACGTCTTGTCACATATACATGTCGAAAATCTATTTTTAGTTCGGTGCTATAGGTTTTTGCCCGAGCTCACACGATTGCTTTGCACGAGTGATAAATGATTTGCCGGCGTCGACGCCGTTGTTATTGTATGAAAAGGGCAGCTTTGACGTTTCGGTGAGGATTTGCGGGATTGATTATATTCTTTTGCCGAGGTTTTCAATGACGATGCGTTAAAGCTCGAGTTGTACGTCGAGTAATTGCATGTGTACCTTTTACTATTCTGCAATTTTGTTGACGTAATTCATTACTCGATTTCAATACTATCTTGTTTTTTTTTTTAAATGTAATTTTTTTTTTCATTTGTTTTTGTTTTTTTTTCCCTCGAGCCCTTTTGATATTTTTAAAAATAAATTGTAAATCAACGTTTTTATTTGAAAAAATATGAGGCGTTTTGTTTGAAACGTGCGCCTATATATTTTATATTAAAGAAAACGCAATAGATAGAGGATCGATAAAAACGTTGAAGCAGATAGTAAAAAGAGTTTTAAAAATTCATTTTTAACGACGAAAGAAGGCACAATGTTTTATTTTTTACTCTACGCACTTAAAAAGATTCCGCTGATCTAAAACATAACGGTCGGCCGTTCCGCGTTAAGAAGTTTGTTATAAAAAAAAAAAAAAAAAAATAAATAAATAAATAAATAAATAAATAAATAAATAGATGACAAATAAAATAAAGAGCACAAGCACAGCATGTTACGGATATAATTTACTCGAAAATTTGTCGCTTCGGCCATTTTTTATAGATTCGCTATTAAACACACGCGCCATAAATTGTACGAAATTGTGCGATAAAATAATGTCTGCGTATAAGCTTGCAATAAAATTCTTGAGCAATAAAAAGTTATTTACATTCCTATAATCAAGACCTCCCTTCGAAATTTCAAATAAAAAAAGAAAGGATTAAAAATTCTTAAATTCTAAAGGCACGCGATCGAACGTGCGAATCGTCGAGACCTCCTCGAGGAGGAAACGTCTTTCGAAGTCTTAAAAATTTTCCGCGCAAAAAGTAACATTCATCCCGTGAGCGTCGACAGCAGCCGCAGCCGCAGCGGCAACGGCAACGGCAACATCAGCAGCATCGACAAAAGAAAGAAATAAAAAAAAGGTAGAAAAGGCTCGCGCGCGAAAGTTTTAAAGAATGGCAAATAAGGGAGAAGGAAGAAAAGGATATGGAGTGTATGTAAGGCAGTGCGGCAAAAAGGCAAAGCCGAGGAGGTCCAAGCCCCTGGATTCCAAGCAATCAACATTACTCGGCGCCAAAGGGGGGCCCGTGCGCACACGCACACGCGCGCGCGCGCGCGCGCGCTCGCACGAGTTTTATCTCTCTTCTCTCTTCTCTTTTTCTTTGGGCGCACGGCGCAAGTGACGAAAGCTCGCCTCGCCGCGAATATCAATTTGGAAATGCACTCTGCGCCCTTCTTGTTCAACTTCATCCTATATTTATATAAACATATGTGTTGTATACTTATGCGTATATACATATACCTATAAAAATAACAGGTAAGTGAAAGCTACGCGCGTACGGCTCTTAATAAAATTGCAATATTAATTGCCGATCGCGCTCGAAGCATCCGAGAGAGAAAGAGAGAGAGAGAGAGAGAGAGAGAGAGAGAGAGAGAAAAAAGCCTGTATTGAATATTCAGTATTTCTCTTTCTCTCTTATCCTCCAGAGTCTTACTCTCGTCATGTGTCCTATATAAAGGAGCATTGAAAAACTCGGCTGCCGTCGTTCCTACTCCTCCCGGTTTTTGCATACATTTAAGCGCGTGTACCCAACTCGCGCATATTCATGTGTGTGCGTGCGAGAAGGGGAACCTTTGATTAATTAATAACTCGGCGGACGAGGAGGACGAAGGAGAACGAAGGAGAACGAGAACTACTGGGAGAAACGATTGGATGCCGAAGCTTTTTTCGAGGAAGCCCCCGTTTCCGTCCTTGTCTGTCGTCGTTGGGAGTTTCGCGAGGATGTAAAACGAGACTTGACGAAAGAGAGAGAGAGAGAGAGAGAGAGAGAGAGAGAGAGAGAGAGGGAGAAAGAACGGACCCCATTAATTAAGGATACGGCGCATTCTTCGGAATTAGAGAGTGCGTACGTGTCGAATTTTTTCCTCCAGACAACCCTCTTATTCTCTTGGGTTGTCTCTCTCTCTCTCTCTCTCTCTCTCTCGCGTGTGTGCAGTCTTCTCTTTTATTTCGAGTTCGCTCCCTCGCGTTCGCAGTCCACGCGCGCCAGCCTGCACGTACGCGCAGCTCTGCAAATGAAATAACGACGAGGGAGAGAAAGATAAAAAGAGCGTAGGCGACTGAGGTGGAAAGGAGAACGCGGAGCGGAGTATCTTTCTCTTCTTCTCTTTCTTCGATCGAGGCCATTGTTTTGTCGCTGATTCGAGGCTCATTGTCATAATGACGAGAGGAAGAGCGGAGAAGAACGCGCAACTCTGAATTGCATTCTGACTGGGAAGATTGCTAACCGAATCGGTATCGAATCGGCTGTATGTCGCTCGATGTGTATTCTCCTTGTTTTGCGATTGTCAATTTACGGAATAAGAGTTTCCAAATCCTTGTACTGTTGCCGAGCGATGATTTTTTTTTAAATTTGCGCAAGCTAAATGTATTGTCATCGATCAAAGCGGCTGTTTTGTTTCCTTTTCTTTATTTTTGCACTGTCGATTATTTTCGAAGGATAATTAATCAACGTAAAGTAGCGAATAAATGAAATCATTGTCGATATTTGATAGATTGTTCATCCAGTAGTGATGAATAATCAGGACATAATGCGTCAGGAATAGTTTTGTAATATGCAATTGTTTAACTATAAAGTACATTTAGCCATTTATGCGAGTGTGCAGTTCTTTTAAATAGAAAGGAATATACAACGAGTGAGCGACCGACGTATTTGGATTTTAATGTTGCAATATAATGGAATATATGAAAAACGAGTATTTTTCAATACTTGTTTTAATAATTATTATTGATGCAACGTTAAATTTCAAAATAAATTTTATTATTTAATGAATAAATGAAAATGGATATTTTTTAAATTTAAGCTTTATTTATTATTTTTTTTTTCATTATTGATTAAATAAAAAATGAATGTATTTTATTTTTATTCTTCTTTAATTTAACGAATAAAAAATTCATAGGTGAACTTTGAAAAGTGTAATTAAAACGCATGGTAAATATCCTTTTAGATGACATATTAAATTTAAAAAAGTCTCTTTTTCCCTTTAGTATTAACTTTTATATTGAATAACTGATACTGTTTAAAGTATAAAACGCAACGATTCGCCATATAGAATATGCAAATCATTAATATTAAATTTCTTTCGAATATATTGTCCGCGTGCATTCAGCAGAATATCATTATCAGAGAGTAATATTATACACACACACACACACACACACACACACAACGAGTGTAGTTGCGATAAGCTTCGGTTTGATTAACATTTCGTATCTCGGTCCACGATCATCCTCCGACTGCTCTCTTCCGCCTCTATTTCTCTCTCTCTCTCTCTCTCTATCTCTCTCTCTTACTCTTCGCATAACCGAGCCAACAACGAAATGCAACGCAACGCAATCTCCATTCGAGATTTTACGTCCGCACATTTATCAAGAGCTCTTTCCTGCCAATATTAACATCCTAGATTGGCCAATTTTTCATGCACTCTTTCGTTCTGCCAATCACAATTTCTCCCCTATAAGGTATCTCTTTCGAGCATACTCTGTATCCAGAAAGTATCTGAAAAAAGAGAGGAGTTTTGAAAAATACAATATAAAAAATTCGCAACGGGACGGCACAACTGAGATAGACTCGCGGATAAAGTGGAAAAAGGTCGAGCTCGGGATATGCGTGCAAAAAAAAAGAAAATAAAATAAAATAAAAAAAAAGAAAAATCGTCAACCCTCTCTCTCTCTCTGTCTCACGTCTCAGCGGGTGTTCTCAATGGCTCCACGGCGATCTTATCGGTCAGCTAGCGCACACGTCTCCTTTCCATTCTCCATCTCCTCTCTCTCTCTCTCTCTCTCTCTCTCTCTCTCTCTTTGTACACACACCGAGATTCCGGTACGTCCCTGACACGGATGCTTCGAGCAAAAAGAGAGAGAGAGAGAGAGAGCACAGTCTTTCCATCGAGGTTGTAAGCGCATCGGAAAAGCGCGTGTTATACGTACGCGTACGATAGATATACATCCCCATACGCGTGCGAGAGAGTCACCGTAAATTGTCGAGCTCGGTGCGCGTGGTATATAGCTTCCTGCTCCGATTTTATGCCGGAGGAAACGCGCGGATAGAGAGAGAGTGTGTGTGTGTGTCCGCCGTACGAGCTACTAAATCGCTGTCGCGTGTCCTCTTCTCTCCCATTATACGTATAGATAACGTACGCGTAAACCAGAATTGAAAGGCTCACCACTACCGGGAACAGCCAGCCCTTTACCGACTTTTTAATGCACTCGTTGCGGTTCGCTTTTAACCGGTAACCGCTTTGTGAACTTAGCGTGAATCCTGCGCGCGCGCGCGCGAGCGCGCTAATAGCCCCGGTTGACGGACCTAGCTCTTCTTGCCTTTGCCCATTTTTTCTTTAACCCATAGATATAATTAACATACAAAAGTCACCTAATGGACAAATGCACATACATGTATATACATGTATGTATACATATGTTATATATTAATTTATGTAGACGTAACATATAGACGTAAGTGTGAAACAGTTAGTTAAATAGTGCATTCGAGCAATGAACGACCGCGAGAGGCTAATATTGTAAAACCTGTTTGAGTTTGCGTGGGATTATCGAAATCTGAATGTTCTTATCTAAGCAACCCGCGATGGATTTTTACCAATAAAATTTGAATCCTTCTAAAACCAACACGCTTCCATGTATGCGCGAGCGCGCATGTGTGCGTATGTGTTCGAGTATAGTCAGTCTCTTAAGGACGTTAATTATAGATTTCTATCTGTAATTATTGCTATTAAAAGCATTCAAGAGACTATATGATGACTATTTAAAAAAATGAATAATTCGCTGCGCGCAAAATCGAGTCGGCATAAATTTTATAAAAATCATTAAAGGATTTATTACGCATATATTTTTTTTTAATTACCAACATATATAATTAGAATTTTGTCGTTATGTAACATACTTATTTCCATGTAACCTGTAAAATCGATGAAAGTGAAATCTACATAATTAGCGTTAATTTTAAAGCGCGCTCGTTCGTTTTTTCGACATAATGTTAATAACAATATGATAATGAATCGAGTAATTTTTTATAATGTGTAAAATATATGTCCGTGGGCAAAATGTCCATCGCCAAATACCTATTACATAATATATGCAGGTAAAATTTTAAATTTCAAAGAGAATGTCCACTTGGAGATTTTGCGAGAAGAAAAGAAAAAACTTCGAAAAAGAAAAATGAGTCAAAATTTTAGTAGACGCATGTACAGTATGATCGCTTTACAAAAAAGTTTAATTTCCATGTTGTATCGCGACCATCTCTCTTTTTTTTTTTTTTTTTTTTTTTTTTTTTTTTGTCGATGAAAAACGACGTTCGCCATCGTTGCGTCCGCCTGCATTCTGTTTAAAAATGCAGCGATAATATCCATGGAAAATATATGCGTTGACAGCGTAAAAGCAAGATAAAAATCGATGCATATTTCAAATCGTGCCCAATAAATAAAGGCGACAATTGAATTTAATGAATCTAATCACATACAACTTTACGAATTTTTCCGTTCAGTTAAAAATTAAAAACAAACAATGTATATATAAGGCACACATAAAAAGCATCACTTTTTTTAAAAAAAATCCAAGTAAATCAAATTTGTAATGAGTTTGACGATAAACGCGGTGAGATACTATAGATCAACTTGCCATTCTTTTTCTTTCTTTTTGTAAACAAGATACGGTGCTATCCAACATTTTTTTGGCCATTCAAATTGAGACACACAACCTATGACTAATAAAATAAAAAAAAGCCTAATAATTATTATTGCCATGAAATATAATATTCACTATTCATTGGATTTTACAGATTTTTTTTATTAAAATTAAAAGTTTTATATATGTAGAAAGAAAAAAAAAAACAACAATTTACGAATAACATAAACATTGAAAAAAAAATGTAAACATTGTTGAAACAAAAAAAAAGCAGATAAAAAAATTAATCAAATATATATATATATATATACAAGGTTTGGAAATAAGCAAAAAATTGCTAGAAAGAGAGTGGGTCGGGTACGTGCCGCCCTTTGCGAATAATACGCGCAATAATTTGTCGCGACGACGATCTAAAAAAGGGGGAGAAACGTGCACAATGCCTCGGTACAACCCCGAGTATTATAAAAGGGCGTCAGCGATCGTGCCGCGCACATCTATACACGTGCACGCTGTACACGTATACCTCGCGAACAGAGCCGAGCAGAGTCGAATAAATTTTTTTTCTCCAATCGATATCGTCCGCGCGAGCGTCCGTCTGCTTTCGCCTCTACACGCGTAGGTGTATGTCTTCGTACTTGCCGTATTACACGCATACACGTATACTACGAGAACATTATGGAATACAGAACACTCAACGAAGCGAGACAGAGAGAGAAAGAGAGAGAGAGAGAGACAGAAAATACAACAGGACACGCGGCCATATGGCAAAAGGCCGTACGTTATGTCCTATACACGGCTTTATATGTCCCGTTCGCCGATACTTGTACGTATGTATATATATATATTTGGATATATGTATATGTATGTACATGTACATGCGCGAACATATTCACGAGAGTACGCATATATAACTTATGACACGACGAGAGCGCGGCTTTACGAGTTCGCTATACCTTATTTCACGTTACGTTGTGTATATGTATACGTGCGTGTGCGCACGCCATCACAAAGCAATCCGCATATTCTCAAGAAAGAGAGAGAGAGAGAGAGAGAGAGAGAGAAAAACGTATACACACTCTCGGTCAGGTGTACAACACACATATAGAATACGATGCGTGCAAGTAGTTTTCCTTTTTACATTCATATATATATATATAGAGAGAGAGAGAGAGAGAGAGAGAGAGAGAAAGGCGACGAAAAATGTAACCAAGGCAAACGGATCGGTCCGAGCAATAGATGCGCGATAAGTCGTGAGTTTATGTCGGCTTATCGTTTCATGCTCGACGCTTTCGAGCTTTATTCTATTATATATGTATATGTGTGTGTACATGTGTGTACATATATGTCCGCGAGGATCCACGACGATTCTTTGACGATCGCGTTCGCGGAAAATTTTCCGAGTTTACGTGCTCCTCATTCATTTTAAAAAGAATTTCGTAACCTTCGTCAACATTGAACTATTCAAAGTTTAACAAGAACCAAACTAAGTTGAATCTTCCTCCTCTCTCATCCCCCGGATGGAAATTCGAACGGTTCGCGATAGGGATATATATATATATAAGATCGTAGACGAAACAATGTAACTAATCCGTTATCAGCTACAGCGTATAAGTATGCGCTTTGTATATATACGTACGTTTATCGGGATAAGAGCCGGGATGATGAAGAAAGTAGTTATTTCCATTGCCGAACGAGTCGGAGATATTCTATAAAGTGCGTTGGGTATCGCCCGCGCGTTTCAACCGAGAATTTGAAAGTCAATCCAAGTCAAAATGTTGAAAAAAATTTTAATTAGTTGTATGCAAAACTACGAGTTACTCGTTCGCTTTTAAAATTTAAATGAAGAATCTCTTTTTTAAAAAGCCTTTCTATGAATAATACAATAATCTATTTGTAAGAGGCATGTTTTTTTTTTTTTTTTTTTGACGAGAAAATATAAACACCGCGACGATATAATTAATTATTTTTTCAACCTTCAAAATAATTTTTTTTCCTTTTTTTTTTTTTTTTTTTTTTTTTTTTTTTTTTTTTTTTTTTTTTAATTTCAAGCTCTAGAAGTTAAAATTTAAAAAAGTAAAAAAGTGAAAAAGCAATAGTTTTAGGTCCATTCGGTGTTTCTTGAAATAATTTTAAAAACACGAAGCAATAAGTCTGTACTGTTACGGTGGACGTGTATTCGGATAAGTTAATGTGGAAAATCTTTTACATTAATTAAAACAATTTTTGAGATTTTTATCCTCTTTCGTTATAATCACCGGTGCGCAATTGCACACCCGCCGCGCGATATAAATCTTCATCACTTCACGCGCGCGTACTTTTAGAGAAAATCTACCGAAAAAATATTTTTCGAGAGCGAGAGAGGGAGAGAGTTATGAAACAATAAGAAACGCGAGAACGGCGTTCACCGCGAGCAAAAATAAAATTATGCAGATGTAAATTGCATTATATCACGAACTGTGATATCATGTGCGCAGGAAAACTTTTTTGAATTATCGATGATTAATTCAGTTATAAATATCGGGATGAAACAAGCGGCTTATAAAAGACCTGGAAAATTACGGCTCTAAATTACAATAAAATACTAGCGTTGACAGAATGATAACAGGTTTAATAATTTTTTCACCAACGAAACTTGCAGGAGTTACAGTCGCAAAGCAGCGGTGGAAAAGCTATAAGCTATATATAACACCTTTCCCCCACCCCTTTCCCCTCACATATACGTATCAAAAAATTTGCATTTTTAAATGCGGAAGTCAAAATATATATTCGAAATTATAAAAATTCCAGTCGTAGCAAACATTTCATCAACGGCAACTCGTTTGATAAAGAAGTAAAACGAATAAGAGCTGCGAAGGAACGGAAAACGCGTTAACGCGCTCGTAAATTATTCCCTAGCGTCTATATACATGCACAATTAGCGAATACTTTAGAAGAGCGCGAAACTTTGGCGCAAGTTATGAGCGACAATTATCCTCGACAGCACTTGTCTCCAAGGTAAAGTTCTTTACGCGAATGAAAAAAAAAAAAAAAAAAAAAAAAAAAAAAAAAAAACGAACCAAAATGCTTCTACAAAGCGAAATATTTTTTACTACCCCGGACACATACGCACACTGGTGTTCGTACACACACATATACACACACACACACAGACCAGCGCGCACATGTACGCACAAAAGCCGTAGCGAGTGCAACAAAACGAAATTAAAAAAAAAGACAACGGTGTGGGAGCAGGGGGAGTCGGGCAAAAAAAATACACAGACTACACAGATCTCGTGGAGAGACGAGAATTCGACAGAGGCTCCGATAAAATCTGCAACCGAGCGTAAGAGAAATAAAATTCGCGCGGCAGCAGCTGCAGCAGCAGCAGCAGCAGCAACGGCAGCTTGAATGTATTTGTATACGTATGTGTATTCGTATGTTGTGCATGTATGTATCTTTTACAGAATACTCGGGGTCCGTTTCTCGGGAGTTTATATGAATGAGAGACGGCGCGATTCACGGCGTGTCAAGTTGCACGGGGCATCGTTGGGACGAGCGCTCGACGCGACTCGCTTAATTATCAAATAATTGTCATTTATCTCAAGCGCGGAGAAAGAATGAGAAAGGGAAGGAAGACGAGAAACGTATCGAATATCCCGCGCATACCATGTACACATACACATGGACACAAAGTTCCTTTACTCTGTGTGTGTCTGTATGTGTATGTATAAATAAACATCCACCCCCTCTCGCCCTTCCGTGCCCTCTGCAACGCTCGTTAATTTATTTATTTTCTTTTTCTTTTTCCGGCTCGATTCAACTCGCGCTCATTCGGAGCGTAACGCGCGACAAATGCTTGCCGTCGGATCCATCCGATTGCTAGAAAGCCATTAATGCCCACGCAAAGATGACCGGTGAGAGGGAGTCTATCATATAGCTTTCTGTGGCCGATGGAAGAAGAAGGGACAGTGAATAAAAACTCCCGTGTTTTAATGCATAATGAGGCTATCGGTGACAAGTTAACAAGTTTTCGGATAATTAATGTGGGACGCTTTCGGCTCTATTCTCCTTCTCCCTTTCGACTTATGAATAATGAGTGCTGATTTTTTTTTATTTCTTTATTTCTTTCTTACATTCTTTCTTTCTTTCTTTCTTTCTTTCTTTATTTTTTTCTTTCTTTCTTTTTAAATTTGTATCGAGACGGATTGTGTCGATTTTCGGGCGATGAAATTCGTTTGTCCGCGAACAATGTTTCCTTTCATTTCGCCCGTATTTAATTGGATTTCTAATTTAAAATCATTTCCGATCATTTCGACTCGATAAAGTTGTTTGTATTCAAATTTACACATAATGTTCCGTAAATAATCGATTCGCTCGGAAATTAATTATCCGCACGAAACAATAAAGCGTAATTAATTTACTTTTTTTTTTTTTTTTTTTTTTTTTTTTTTTTTTTTTTTTTTTTTTTTTTTTTTTTTTTTTTTTTTTTTTTTTTTTTTCTAATGAGCAATTTGTGATTATTAAGCCAGTGGTTGTAACCGTTCGAAACTATTTTATATTCTATAATAGATGCATATTTATAGAAAAAAAAAGCGAGAGAGAAAAAATAAACATGCAAATCGATACGCGAATTTGTTTTTTTCTTTTTTTTTTTTTTTTTTTTTTTTTTTTTGAGTTGAAAAATCTCTCGTAAAAATCCGCGTGCAAATTAAATCAAGTCTCTTAATGTTTTCAACTCCTACGAAATTTTTTAATTCCGTTCCAGATCTCGGAAGGCTAACGAACCGAATAAAGAAATCCTATCGTTTTAAGAGACAACTTTAGAAAAAAAAATCTTAATTTCGTGGAGTGGCTTTCAAATTAAAAAATAAAAGAAAAAAGAATTTTAATTTACAGGGAATACGTAAACTTTTAAACAGTACCCCGCTAAATTGTGAAAAATTATTATTATGTAAGAAGCTACCAAGCGATAAGTTTACGTTGTAAAATTTCTTTTTCTTACCTGAGAAGAAGCGAAAGAAGCATATTTATTTCTTGCCCTTAGGATGAACCTTAATAAGTAAGATATGATAAAGAGTTTACATTTTTAATTTAGTACATCCAGAGCTCGAGTACATCGAGGAAGAACTTGTAAGCTTGAAATTCGTTAGGTTAAATGAAATAATAGCGTTAACTTAATCAACTATCATAGCGAATAATTCTAGCAAATAATAATCAAGCAGTAAATAAGCCAAAATAATTAAAAAAGTAAAATAGAGAATTCAGGGATTGAACAAGTCGATGATAAAGATGCAAAATGAAAATGGATCTCTTCCGTCTTTATGACGCACGCCCGCGATATATTTGAATATCGACTTTTTGCTCGTTATTCCAAAATTGTGGCATTACGCAAGTAGGGTCGTATTCGGAAAAAAAAAAACCAGTTCTCCTCGCTAGTGAACGAGAAAAAAAGAGAATAAAAAGAGCAGGGATGAGTAAGAGGAGTCGCAGGACGCATGGAGTTTAGAGCCTTTTAATTTTTGAATAACGATAAGCACTCGCGCGTTTGATTTCGCTTAATTCTCTCTTTCTCTCATTCTCTCTCTCTCTCTCTCTCTCTCTCTCTACTTTCGATGTATTCCCTTAGGAGAAGACATTTGCTTATACACGCCGCACGCGAGAGTCTGAAAGAAAGAGAGGGAGAGAGAGAAAGAGCGGCAAAATGTATGCGCATTCGCTTATGCATGCATGCGCCGCAGCTGACTTTTTCGCATAGCAGCGATAGTATAAGACCGAAAAGCGTCCAATCGTTTTTTACGATCCACACTCTTATGTAGATACCGGCAGCCGTTCGCCTCTCTTTCCACTTACACACACACACACA
The DNA here is from genome assembly GCA_949987625.1 of Chalcis sispes. Classification (NCBI taxonomy): domain Eukaryota; kingdom Metazoa; phylum Arthropoda; class Insecta; order Hymenoptera; family Chalcididae; genus Chalcis; species Chalcis sispes. Next base: position 576,654 of record OX465095.1, read on the forward strand.
CCCACACGCATACATATGCGATGCGTACATGAGAGGAAGAAGGACGAAGAAAGGAAAAGCTCTCGATGCTGCAGAATGTGAATAAGCGCGAGCTGATATCCTCTCTTTTCTCTCTATTTCTCTTTCACCCCCTCTTCACCTTTCTATATCCTAAAGAGAGCTACTAGTTTATATTATTATGTACAATGGGGGGATTTAGATTCCAGATGGATATAAAAGCATAAGAGAGAACGAGAAAGAGAGAGAAAGAGAGAGAAAGAGATAGAGTGGAAAGTCTTCTCTTTTTCCCTTCCTTGCTATATATTTTATGGGATTGGGAAAAATGCTAATGCTACTTTTGCTTTAGAAAGTCGCGGCGGTGAAAAAAAAGGAAGAAAGAAAAAAGCGAGAATGGAAGGAATTTTCACCAGAGTTATACCTTTCACAGTTGCGAAAGGTGTGCGCAAAGACTATTTGGTAATGGAGAGTGACCGCGATAAAGTCGAGAAGCTTTGAGATACCGTTTAAGGATAATAATATTACGTCGAGACTCCAAGAAGGTAATATAAGAGAGACAGTAGACTTACATGGCTTCCTTATTTGAATAGATTACCAGTATAGCTTTATCAATTCGTGTAATGTGTATCGGACAATGTCTTGTTAAGATTCTCCAGAAACGTGTATATATATAAAATATTTAAGGGAAAGAGAGAGAGAGAGAGAGAGAGAGAGAGAGAGAGAGAGAGAGAAAGAGAGAGAGAGAGAGAGAGAGAGAGAGAGATGGGAGAGCTTAACAGATTTTTTTGTACACGGGAGATCCTAAGAACTATTTTTCCCGTGTATATTCCGATGTAGATATTTTTTCAGGTCCGAAGATAAAATGCGAGCTGAACTTTTTATACATTCGAATGTTAATTTAGCCAGAGCAAATGTTTTACTCGAAGATCCTTTCCGAGTATTCGTGTGTGTGTATATATATATATATATATATATACATACGCGCGCACGCACACACACACATAACAACGCGATATTTATTCGTCTCGGTACAAAGTCGTTATTCAAATCAGCTGAAAAGATTGAACGACCTGTAGGTATATACACCAGGGAGAGACATCGAAAAAATGTTGGGATTCAACGCAAAAGGCTTCGCGCTTCATTTGTTTATCCTTACCGTACGTGTGTTTATATATATATATATATATATATATATATATATATATATATAGAAAAAAGAGATAGTTTTCCTCAATCTCCTTCGATCGATTTTGCGTTATCTGCCTTGCATTTTTTTAGCAACCAATTGTTAAAGCTGCTAAATATAAAGAAAACTTTTTCTTTTTCTTTTTTAATTAAAAAAGGGGAAAAACACGGGAGGATACGAGTAAAGTACGACAAGAGCAATTTCCGTCAAAGCACTTTTGGGTAGGCACATAACATATATATGTATATATATATTAATACGTATAAAGAGGAGAAAAATTCTTTTCACTCATTGAAATCATCAAGAGAAATACATAGAAGGTACGAGTAACACTCTCGTTTTTTTTCCCTCTTGAATAATTACAAAGATACGTACCTTTTTTGCAGGTTTTTAACACCCGATCTGAATCTCATTAAAACTTTCTCTCTCTCTCTCTCTCTCTCTCTCTCTCTCTCTCTCTACCTTTCGCTTTCGTTCGCGGAAGAGATACGAAGACGACGCAGCCGAGCGTTGTTCAAATAAAGGGAAGAACCTGCGCAGCTCTTGCTAAATATACACGAGTGTCAAGAGAGATTTTTCCGAGTACAAAGCAGTGTTTGTATAACGAGACCCGCTCCGAGTCTGTATACATACACACAGAAAGAGAGAGCGAGAGCAAGGGAGAGAGAAAGATAGAGGACAGAGATGGAACGTTTTAAAAATGAAGACATTCAGATGAAGATATCATTCCCGGTATAAATCACCAAGAGGTCGAGAAAGAGAAAGAGTGAGTGAGTCGCGTTGTCGCATGTATACACACGTGCCCATAGACCGAGAGAGAGAGAGAGAGAGAGAGAGAGAGAGAAAGAGAGAGAGAGAGATATGCTGTCGCAATGTGGTCTCCTCTCGCGGCGTGTGCTCTCCTTTGTGCGAGGTGCGTTCTTTTTTTCCTTCGCGCGCTTTACTCGCTATATACTCCCGCTTTTATGTCTCTCTCTCTCTCTCTTTTTCTTTTTTCTTTTACTCGCACTGACATACGTATAATATAACCTCGTGCGCGCACGCGACTGGATCAATGCACGTAGCGAGGAACACAAATCGTCCTGACAAAAACGGGAGATATCATAGCCCCACGTGTGCGTCTTTCTCCCAAAAATAGACGGCTCCTAGCTTACACAGATCTTTCTCTCTTTCTCTCTGTCTCTTTCAATCTCTCTTTCGCTCGATTCAATTTCTTTGCTTTACGCGCGCTCTCGCTTCCTTTCATGTTTCCCGATGCTGCACTTCGTGTACTGTACAATGTAAAAGGGCGCCTGCCGGGGATGGATCTTTTCTTACCTTTCTTCGCCGCCACCGCCGTTACCGCAATCACCGCAGTCGCCGTCGCTGCAGCCGTTGTCCTCGATGTTGTCGTTTGATGTTCACTCTACTAGAATTAATTCTCGTACTATTTCTGAATTACATCCAAATTTAAAAGTTTTTAAGAGTGTATCCGTCGCTCCGTCGTCGGACCTTTCCAAAGTCTAAGTTTCTATGGTTTTCGTCAGCGGCGTTGTTTGGCTTCGTTTAACGAATAAAACATTTAAATTCTGGAGGAACTGCACAATTGGCTATAGTTGAATTAAATTACTAAAATTTTTCAATTATAACATAATTTTAACATTTTTTCGAATCATACGGTCGCATATTTATTTACTTATTTTTGGATAAATGAAATATACATATATAAGCATTATTGCGGAATATGATTTTTTGTTTTATATGCGCAAGTCATATATGATTCGTAAAATTAAATCAATTTGCGTTTGTGTCAAAATGTAATTTTTGTTTGTATAAAATATGTAAGGGCTTTCTTTATCCAAACAATTTACATAATACGATGTTGTGTGCATTGTAAATCAAATTTGTTCAAAAAAAATTTTCTCGATCTACTTTATTATTATACGGGAACATGTTGAATGTACAGTAGCTTTAAAATTAGAATCGTTGAATCAAACAAGCGGTGCAATATATCTTGAGATTTCCCAGAAGATTAAGTATTTTCCTGAAAGATACAAAGTATGCCATTACAAGTTGAGAAATAAAAATTTTTTTTTATTACCACCCTCAAAAATAGATTAACATATTTTATTACAAAAGACTGCGCGGAATTTTTAAGAGATCTTTTAGGTTACAATTTTTACGAAAAAAAAAAATCTTAAGGATTTTTTTTTTTTTTTTTTTTTTTTTTTTTTTTTCATAAAAAGAAAAAAGATATCGTTTTAAAATGTTGCACACATATTTATTGATACTTTGAAATTACAAAAACAGTTTTTTTCAGGTTTTTTTGACGTTTTTTGAAATAACATTATTTCCTTTAAAAAACATTAATAAAAAATGACGGCGAACTTGATTTCAGGCGACTGAATTATCTGGAAAAATAAAAAAAATCGGCAAATTAACCCTTGTTCAAGTGACTATTGTATGAAATAAAATGAAATTTTTTCACTATAAAATAACGAAATGACGATCGTTTTAAGAAAAACATGATTTTTAAGGTTAGAAACTCGATCGAAAATCGGAAAATTTGTTACCGATCAAAACTAATCTAGTTCATACGATAGCCGTATATATGGACAACAACATATTAAAAAATTAGCGATCGGTAAAATAGTTTTTTTAAAATCGTGTCCGCCAGCTTAAAAAATGTAGTTTCGAGAAAATCACGTTTAAAGTTTTTTTTATGAATTTTTTTAAAAAAAGCTATGTATCTCTAGTCTGCTATGCCTGGTCCATACATATTAAAACCTTTTAAATCATATTCTTGACGATATTTACTAGAAAAATCAGTCAAAAAACAAATTTTTGATTTTTTGAAAAATTGTAACCTATAAGACCCCTTAAATAAATTTTACATGTATAATATTTGAAAATTATTATTATATTATAATAAAAAAAAAAAAAAAAAAAAAAAAAAAAAAAAAAAAAAAAAAAAAAAGATTTTAAATTCGATATAAAATTAGTTAGTTTCGGTAATCGATACATCACACTTGTTTTAAAGGAGCAAAAGAAAAAGCATTTTCTTTCAAAACTTGGAGAAACACACGTGTCTTTTTTCTTACCCACGGAAAACGCGCAGATTAGACTTTTTTTACGGTTGATGTACAGCACGCTCGAGTTCGAGCGGCTCAAGTTCAAGGACGCGTGTCGTCGTCTATCGTGTATCAAGTAGGAGAGGGCGCATTAAATAAAAAGCAAAAAGAAAACGAGACAAAGAGGATAGACAAGTACAAGTCGATAACAGCGTTGTAGGGCGGCGAAAGGAACACGCTCGTCGCGAGGCCAGGAGCTCCATAATATACCCATATAAGAGTACATGTACGAATGGCACGCGATCTGGCATACCGTGTAATACCTATACATATATATATATATATTTTCAGCCTACTAACCCGTACGGCGACTCTTACCTACGGAGCATCGTCAGCGTGTAAATGGTTTCCATACGCGCAAGCGCCTTCTCGATCGTATTAACATTTTTCTATACGTCCTTCTAGGCTGTATAGACATTCTATACGTCCTTTTAGGCTGTATATGTGCCAGGAGAAAAAAAAGTTAACAGCGCCACTGCTATGTATTTGTCGCTTCATATAGCCTAGCATGTGAGTCTTCATCGAAACTTATATTTTCGAAACGCGTAATAAGACTTATGTATGTTGAGCGAAGGAGAGAGAACGAGATAGCGATAAGAGCGCGCGCACCATTGCTCCCACGTGACCACCCTATCTCTGTCTCGCTCTCTCCTTCGCTCAGTATGTACATTCAAGCGACCACGGGGCTCTGCTTTTCTTTTGTTTTCTTTCAGTATAGTGTATCGTTGTGTCGGTAATATTCGTTCTTAATATGTGAGAAGAAGAATAAAAATGGACAATTTATTAAATAATAAAAAAAAAAAACGAGTGATAGTGACAGTGATGAAGAATGCAAACGTGAATTAAATAAACTAATAGAAAAAGCAAAGTCTAATATAATCCCGCAAAATTAAAAAATTTAATAATAAGTGATTTTAAAGTGATAATTTTTTAGTTTATAATTTTGTTTGTGATTTAGATAAATGATTTAAAAGTTTTTTGTGTGAAGAAATTAAATTTAAAATATTTAAAAAAGTTACTGTTTTTTCATGTTAAATAAGAGACTAAAATTCATTGATTATACAAAAAATGTGTTAAACAAATATAGTATTGTTATGATAAAAATAACATAAGAAAGTATTTATATTAATTATAATAGTATTAATATTATTAATAAGCCTTCAAATCTTATAAAAAAAACTTTTGTTAAAAATATTATTCTGTATAAATATTTAATAAATATACTCAAGAAATTTATATTTTTTAATAAATAATAATTGTTCAAGAATTAATTTTATTTTTAAATATTAATCCATTTACTATTTTTTTTAATTTCATAATTTATATTTATATTTACATTATGTTGTCTGTCACTTTTTGACACTACTACATGTACATGTACGCGTGTGTGTACAAAATGCGCATGCGTTAGCAGACGATATCTGTAGTTTACGAACTGTCAGTATGGGTTCGAAATTGCATTTAATTGATATGCAACAAAATAAAATTAATTATTCTGTTAACTAAGTAAGAGTCTTCGTACGGGTTACAAGGCTGAAAAATTTTTTAAGCACCATGAGTGAACCTCGCGTCATTAAAGCTTTCGGCTCATATTTTGTGGATGGATAGAGGCGCCTTAGTCGCTCGCTGCGCTCGCGACTGCGGCCCTACTATCCATCCACAACATATTTTGCCTCAAGCTGTAATGACGCGAGGCTCGCACAAGGTACATAAATAACTAATATATATATATATATATATATATATATTTATACGTGTGGAGGATATACATGTAAGCTATGCTACGTTCGATCTTCTCTCTCGCGCCCAAGATGAATTCTGTACTTACAGCCAGCATCACTCACCTCGAGACCATAAAAATTGCTTCTTAGGAGCTCCAGTCATGATACCGACCGACGCCGTTGCAGCGAAATATCGATTACTTATATACCCGAGCCCAGCCAGCGAGCAAACTTTACTTCCAAGTAAGTGTGTGTGTGTGTGTGTGTGTGTGTGTGTGTGTATGTGTCTGCCTTGAGAAACGAGGAAAAATGTTGCGCCAAGGTATTTCGAGCAACAAAACTTGATAGGACTTTGTTCTACGGGTAATGGCAAGAGTTATGGCTCCGCGCTGCTGCTTTACTTTGCCTTTTTTGCTTTCCCTTTTTATTTAATCTCTTAGCCGCGTTATCGAAATTTTTTTACGGCTTTATTGCTTATTCAGATTGTGAATAGAAGACACTTTAAATTTATCTCACTTTATACTTTAAATTACCTATTTCCGTTGATCAAATTTAACAAAGCTCGAGGCGGCAGGAAATTCCAAAATATTTTATAACTTTCCAATAGCTAACGAATTAATGCGCGATCGATTTGAATAATCAAACTTTCGACTATTTTTGATCAACATTTAAATAAATAATGCGTCAAAATGGACTGACCTCCGTCATTCGAAACCGAACTCCGGCTAGAAATATTATCTAATTTCCTTGATAAATTGTTCAAATCGTTGATAAATTGTTCATCGGTGATAAATTTTATTACTTATTATATCGAGGGCAGAGAATAACAATGTCATTTCATTGGATTTTATCGAAATTGCTTAGGAAATATGGCATCGTTAATTTTTTTAAAATAAACGATCATTAAACGATTATTAAATTGCTCCTATTTGAGCTAAGGATAAAAATAACGATTTGGCGTGTATAACATAAGGCAAATGAATTTTAAAAGTCACAAGTACATCTATCTCAGAGATCACGCGAACAAAGCGCGAGCGTGTCAGAATGGGCCTTAACAGCGTATATAGAAAGAAGAAAAGGAGAAGAGAAGCGGGCAAAGGAATGACGAAGCCGAGAAAAGAAGAATACAAAAGGAAAAGAGACCTAAAAGACGGGAAAGTTGAAAATGAAAAATCGTTGAATTATTAATATGCGGCTATTGCGAACGCGGCTATTTAACAATGTCAGTGTGTAAAAGAGAGTTCGCGGATAATTCTGGTGTCGAGCATATATCGAAGATGAGAAGAAGACGAAGAAGAAGGGAAAGAAGAAGGGAAAGAAGAAGAGAAGTGAAATAGCGCGGGGGAGGAAAAGAAAGAGGAGGTGAAGGAGGAGGAGGAGGAGGAGGAGGAGGAGAAGTTGGTACGTATAAAGGATAGGAAAGCGGTTCGTGGCGGACGCGGTTCTCTTTTCTCTCTCTCTCTCTCTCTCTCTCTCTCTCTCTCTCTTTCTTCTTCTCGCGTGGGTGTGTATATCGGCTCGGGGGGGCTGGCTCGGCTTTATCATCGACGTGTTTTTAAGTTGTCGTCGGTCTCGGGGCTTTGTTATTACAAGCGGAAGCTCGTAAAGCAAGCGAGCGAGCGGCCGTGCATCAAGATGTACCTATATAACGGGGGTAGCTCTTTCTCTCTCTTTCTCTTGCTCGGTTTCGAGCTCGCGAACACGCTATACGTAATTATCGCGTCGCCGAGCACCTGGCAAGCTTTATGGCTCCGTGTGTATAGAGTGGCTCCGAGTATTAATTTTCTCTCTTCTCGCGAGCAAGCCGTCCTACACGCGTTGCAAAAAAAGTCAAAGGAAAAAATAATAAAGAGAGAGAGAGAGAGAGAGAGAGAGAGAGAGAGATTGCACGGCCTCGAAGCGCCAAATGTATAAAAGTATATATATATGCAACACTTGGGAGTTACACCGAGTGATATTATCGCGAGAGCAGAGAGAGAACCGATAGCTACCTCCTCGTCGCCTCTAGGATCCTAGGGAATAAAAAGAGAGGCCGTGACTTCTGCCAAAGATATACGCGGAGGTGCGGAAAACTTTACGGGCGTGCAACTAATAGAATACCTGATGGCGTGTTAAAAGTTGGACTCGTATTGGACCGACGGACTATCTGGTGCATCGACGCTTTTTTCTCTTTACTCGCATCTATACACACACACACACACACACACACACACATATATATATAGAAGCATCTATTTATGCGCGTGTATGTATTTGTGTAAAAATAATGCGTGTATGCAAAACACTGTCTAGTTTGCACTTCGTAACGATAAATTTTAAAGCGGTGATATTATCGTATGTATTTCTACCGGGAAAAACTTTACATCTCAACGTTTGTATGAGTATAGGTATTTATGTTCTGCGTATTTGTTTTTACTTTGTTAATTGTTAAATAGTATTTGAAATTTAATATTGATATTTAATTTTAATAATAATATTTAATTTAACAAAAGATTATCAAATTTAATGTGCGCGAATAATATTTGATTCTCGTGCATTGGTTTTTTGACTGCTTTAAAAAAATTTCATCGTTTCTGCGATGTAAACAATTTTTCGTGAAAGTGATAATGTAACGTGATTTATTTCATAGCAAAACTTTTAAACGCACTAAAAATATTCATTATTTTAACAAAAAAATTTTAATTTATACATATATTTGCTTGAATTATAGGTAATAAAGCATATGTCGCTTGTGTGAGGTTTTTTATAAGAGGTTAACTTCGTCTCGTAAGGGAATTAAACATACCGTTGCTCTGCATAATCAGTTTACAAGCTTCCGCATAAAACGATCGAGTCAATAATTAATTTATCAAAATTATGCACGACGAACTTTATTAGCTTCATAATTTAATTTAAAGCTCGATGATGTCGTATAGCTTTAGGGTAAATAAAAATCATCCTTATCGGATTTTTAGTACCCTTTTATTTTATTACGATTGCCCATAGACAATAATAAATAATAAATAAGTTCGAAGCAAATATCTCCGCAAGGTTCATTAATTCTTTTCGTACTCCTTGCTGTCCTCCGCTTGTCCCAAGCACTTATCATAGTACACATAAAATATCGAGAGGATACCAATCCCAGATTCCTCGCGAAAGAAAAGAAGTAAAAGAAGTTCGCTAATTCACTCGCTACACAATGTAAGGCATGCAGCTCACGGATGTATAAATTTATAGCCAAGTGACTCTCTCCGCTCGTGGAAAAGAGACCGAATGCTGCGCGGATCGAAAGCCTCTCGGCGGCGGCGGCGCGCGCAAGAAAGAAAACGAGAGTTTGCATCGTACTGTCTCGAGCTCTGTTGGAATCCTAGGCTACAGGTTCTCTATCTTTCTCTCGTGCGGTATATCAAGTGTAGTACACGCGTGCCTACGCGGCATCTTTCCCCTGCACCTCCTTTCTCTCTTTCTCTCTTTCTCTCTCTCTCTCTCTCTCTCTCTCACTCTTTCTTGCATGCGCGCGCGCGCAGACCAAGGTGTGTGCTTCCGATGTGCGTCTGATGTGCGTCCGATAGGACGGGACACGAGCATAAACAATTGCGCGCTGGCCTCGCCCCTTCGGTTTCATCCTCTCCTCTGCGCGAAGCGAGCGCGCGTAATAAAAGAACGCGAAAAAGGAAGAAGGGCGGTGGGAGGGAGGAGGGGGGGGGGACCCTCGGGGGCCTACATAGCGCGCACAACGACGCGAAACGAAACGCCCGCGCGCGATGTTTCCTCCGATGGCCCCGGGGTCGAGGACTGCCCACCACGCGAGAGACGGCGGGAAGAGAGCGCGCGAGTCTTTCGACCTCTCCCATAAGAGAGAGCCGATCGCGTATAATATACGTATACGTAAACGCGCGTGCGCGCATAGGCGTAGGCGCTCGCCCGAAAAATCCCGATCCAAAAAGTCCCACTCGACCGAGGACAGGGAGGTGGAGGGGAAGGGGTAGAGGGAGCTAAAGGAGAGAAGGCGAGATAGGCCGCGCCGATACACGCACCTTCGATATATACGACCGATCGCCGATCTTAATGAACGCAACGCGCTCGAGAGACTCGGCTGTTTATAATTAGTATGGAAACGTTGGCGCGAGCGCACGGGTGTCTACCCGGGAGAGTAAAACGAAAAGGAAAAACCAAGAGAGAGAGAGAGAGATAGAGGGAGAGAGGGGGAGAGGGAATGGGTATATCGGAGGCGACTTGTGTGTTTTCGAGCGTACAACTTTGACCGATGATCGGCATCGGTGCTACCGATCTCCCGACACGACTAAAGCGCGCGCTCGCGCGAACCTTATACGCCATACGTGGAGGCATTTGAGATTTCGTGATGCCGCTGAACCCCTCTTTTCATTTTTAGTTTTTTTTTTATTTTATTTTTTTTTCGGGAGGGTCGACTGACTAGGGAACGATAGACTCGAATGACGTGACGATAATTAATCGTTGTAACCAAGATTGTTTATGTATACCGGATAAAATGTATATTGTTTTTCATATTATATACCAGTTTAACGAGTCAACGAGTTCCAATACCTAATTTATGTTTATAAATATATATATATATATACATGAAATCTCGTTTTAATTGCATCAACTCTCCTTGAAACGGTGTTTTTATATACGGCGACATTATTCATTCATTATTAGATTAAAAATGTCGCTTAATCGCATTCCATTGTGAATGTGCGCCGCGTATCGCAGATGAGCGAGTTGATGTTTTAATTGTAAAAAATAAAATAATTGAGATTTTCCGAGGGCAAAAAATTATTTATCGAACGTCTCGTCGAGTGTTACGTCTTTCGAAATAAATTAGGTAATCTGACAGCTGTACGCAATTCTCGCGATAAAAAAGACGACTGTCAAATTTTCAATCGACTTTTTCAACGCAGCGCCGGTTGCTTTCGCGCTATAGCGATTTTTTAATTTTTTTAGCTCGCGTGAATCCGTGGACTTTTTATTTTCGTGTCGCCGAATGCGCCGCTTATCGGCAAAAAATGTAATTACTTATTAAATTAGCAACGAGAGAATCGAGTCACGCGCGCAAGAAAAAGATTTAGATAAATTAAACGAAGAAGGAAAAAAGGGAGAAGGGAGAAGGGAGAAGAAGAGGAAGAGGAGGAGGAGGAGGAGGAGGAGGAGGAGGAGGAGGGAGGGAGGGAAAGAGAGAGAGAGAGAAAGAGAGAAAGAGAAAGAGAGGTGAAATAAGATAAAAGAGTGTAGCTTGTGGTCGTTTAGAGGCAATGCGTTGTTCTAATGAATGATGAATGAGACGCAAGAAAATGTGATGGAAAAGGCCAACAACAACGGCGGCAGCAGCGGCATAGCCAGGTTTTTATTGTCCAAGCCGGTTGATAGTCTTTCGGATGGTCCCTCGGAGCTTTTCGGCCAGCGGACGAAAATCGTCATCGTCGGCTGCGGTACCGTGGGAGTGGCCATTGCCATCGGTATTTTATTTAAGGTTAGCCGCGCATAACCTTGAACCGTTTCTTTTTTAATTTCGTCTTGTAGCTGTGTACGTGTATGCTCGTTGTATACATATATCTACGAGCTCACGTATACTTGTGAAAGAGCTCGAGATGCATCTATAACGATGAAAAAAATAATTGCTTTGCAAAAAAAGGAAAAAGTGCAAGAATCCGAGCCGCGTGTATTAACATTTTTCATTTTAATAATTTAAAAGATCATTCTAATAAATTTTGATATTGTGTCCATTTTATCTCGATGCATCGGTACACTGTAATCATTTTTATAAACTCCGTTCTATTATTATTATTATTATTATTATTTTATTTTACGAGATATTCGCTCGAGCAAATATTATTTTTAATTTATCGACATCTTTCTCTTTCTTTTCGAGCAAATAAAAGTGCGTGAAATTTAAACGCATGCTGATTTCGAAATAGAATTTCGCCTTCTTTAATTCTTTATTCGAATGCGACGTTAAAAATTCAATTAAAATTTTTTATTGCGACTATTGCCCGATGGTATAACAATATGCTTTAAAAATTATCGATAAATTTCAAATAATGATAAATTTTTCTTTTCCTAATCAAATTTATTGAATGTAATGTCGCGGTATAAAATATATTGTAAAAGTGATACATCGGTCACGTCAAAAAGGATTTTCCAGCGCGAGGAATATCTTTCTCATAAACGGATTTCGACATTCGCATAGTAATATTACATTACGGTAATGCAATATTTTGAAACTAATAAAATATCTGATTTCCCATCAAAGAGCATTATAATAATATAAAAATAATAATAAATGAAAAATGAAAATAAAAATAATTTCATTAAGCAATATATATATATATATATATATATATATATATATATATATGATAAAAATGAAAATGAATAAAAAGGGATAATATTTTACATGAGGGTAAGATAATCCAGCAATTACATCCTGTCGAGGATCCAGCATCGAGTTTTCGGTAGGCAAACGATAGACGCCTTTGATATCGCCTCGAATTGGAAAAGAAAAAATGAAGAGGACGATAGAGAAGAAGATAAAAGAAAAGGAAGAAGGCACCCACAGGCTTAAGGAGACCCACGCGAGCGTTTCTTTTGCGCGCGCCCGCATGTGGGAGAGAGAATCGTCGTCGGAGACGTGCGGCAACGAACGAACAGCAAGAAGAAAAAAAAAAAAAAAATTGAGCCGAATGACAGCAAAGAGAGAGAATGAAGAAAGAGAGAGAGCGAGTGAGAGAGAGAGAGAGAGAGAGAGAGAGATAGAGGCGGCTCGAAAAGCATATCCCTTGCGAGAAAAAGAGCGCGGACCCCATAGGCCTTTGGACGTGTAATTATTCAAGGATGAGTTATCGCGCGCTGAAAAACATTGAGCGCGTACTCGTCGCCTAAAGCCGACAAAGACGTCTCGCTCTGATCTTCCTGCCCCCTCCACTTTCTCTCTCTCTCTTTCTCTCTCTCTCTTTCTCTCTTTCACTCTCGCGGCGACCATTATATATCGTTAGACCGAGAGTGTTGCCTCTCTTTCTATCCTTGTAAGCGTCTTTTCAATACTTTCGCGTCTCGATACTAATGTATGCACGAATAATCCGAGAGCGCTCTTCTTGAAAAGGATGAAGTAGTACGTCGTATGCGTAGTACATGTACATGCGAATCGAGTATAACGAAGCGATTACTCGATTCTTTTCATTGTCTATCTATTGTTATTTTTTTTTCAGAGACTCGCCGCCGAAGTGGTCCTCATCGACGAAAATGAGGATCTCGCGAAAGCGGAGGCGGAAGATATCGCGCACGCCGCCGTCTTTTTCGGCTCTCCCAGAATCTCCGGGACGAAAGGTGTGTAATTTATGACCGAGCTTTTTGTACACATTTACATTTACATCTTGACGAATCCTTTGTCTCTTTTTCTTTCTTTTATGCATGTACGAGTATGTATTTGTGTGTGTATGTGTGTGTGTGTGTGTGTGTGTGGGGGGAGGGGGGTGCGCGCGTGTTCATTCGCGCGTGTTCATTCGCGCGCACGTACACATACGTTTAAAGAGAATAAATTTTTGTATCGCGCATTGATAAAAACATTTATATTGGTATATTTTTAAATTATATGATTAAAAAATGTTAAATAAATAAAAAGAATATTAATATTCGTTACAAGTCAATTATTTGCAACGATAATGATATTTAAAATTTGAATGATTATATAAATTAATATTTACAATGTTTTTTCAAATAATTTGACAGAGATATTTATTCGACATTTTTTCTTTTTGGTATATAAATATAAATTAATTATAAACAAATAATAAATTGAAATTGAAATTCACGTGCTTGGCCGTATTTATTTTTCACCGTTGGAAATGTGTTTTTGTTTGAGTTGGTATCGAATAAAATCAAATATTTGTAAAATAATAGACAAAGCCTATCCATCAATTAATGTTCAACATTAAACGATATTAAATTTTGACATACAGATTACTGCATGGCGAGAGATGCAACCGTGTGCGTGATAAGCTGTGGCAAGCAGCGCGAAGAGCCGCAACAGGATTTGGAAGCAAATATCGCATTGTACAAAAGCGTCGTGCCGAACGTGAGCAAATACGCGTCCAACAGCGTTTTACTGGTCGTCACTAGTCCAGGTGTTTACCATATAAAAATAAACGCGAACTATCTCTCGCAATAACGTGGCGAAATAATAACGATCCGAAAAGGTTCTGAATTTTTTTGCGTCCAGATGATACACGGATAATGCCGAAACGAGACCGCGGCCGTCTACGCCAAGTCCATCAATCTTTTATGCGCCGCCCGTCACTTTTACGAACAACGCGAGCCGGAAAAATTCGTTTTTCGAATTCGTTAAAAAAAAAAAAAAAAAAAATTCACAAGACAGTGAAAATTTTGCTGTATCGTCGAATATTATTTCGAGGATTTTGCGAGGATTCGGTCTTGTCCCAAAGGGATTATACATATATAATACTGTATATATTGTCGCTTTTAACCCGCACGTCACTCGTTCTCTGGGTATAATGGGCGCGCCCCGGCGGCTCGTTATTGCGCCGCGCCGCTCTTCGAGTCCTCCCCCCTCCCCCCCCCTCTCTCTCTCTCTCTCTCTCACTCTTTTTTTCTCCCTTTCCGCGTTAAGTGGACATTCTGTCGTACGCGGCGATGAAGCTGTCGGGTTTCCCGCCCAATCGCGTCATCGGCCTCGGAACTCTCATCGACAACTGTCGGCTTCAGCACTTGGTCTCGAAAGAGTTGGGCTTGTCTGCCGCCTCGGTGCAGTCTCTGGTCATCGGCGAAAGCGGACCCACTTCCGGTAATATAGATACTCCATTAGCGCTCTCTCTCTCTCTCTCTCTCTTCCCCTCCCTCTTCCTCTTTTTACTTTTTGCCCTCGGCTTCTGACATTTTTTCAGCCTCGGATTACCGTCCAGGAAATGTGATTGATCCAAAGTGGAATCGATATTGACCTCTGACTCGATATGTTAAACGCGAGGTTAAATGGTAATTTTAAAATTATTCAAATTATAATTTATACAATAAGTTTATAATTAAAACAACATTTTTTTATTAAATTTATTTTAAAAAATGAATTTATTGTAAATATAAAAATATAAATTTAAATTAATTAAAAAAAAAAAAAAAAAAAAAAATAATTAAACTTCTAATTTTATTAAAAAGAAATTAATTTTATTGCTAAATAATAATAATAATAATAATAATAATAATAATAATAATAATAATAATAATAATAATAATAATAATAATCTTGTTTAAAATGAATCTAATTTATTTTTGGTTAAAAAAGTTACATGTAAATTATTATAAAATTAATTAAAAATATTATTAAAAATTCAGTGTAACGAATTGTTTCATTACAAAAATAATTATGAAAGTTTTATTGTATAATATTTGATTATGCTAAAAATAAAAGAGATAGAAATTAAAAGGTTAAAAATTCATTGTAAAAGAAATAAAAATTCGCAAAAGAGTTTTTAATAGTATATCAAACAATAAATCATCCAAACACCTCTTTAAAATCTGAACACTGATCCATGCCATGATAATAAGAATAAAAGTGGAAATTAATCGAAAGCCATTTTTAGCTCTCTCAAGTTTACGAAGGAAATTTAGACATGAGGTCGCGACTCAGACCTCACATGAGGCTTTGTGTAAAGTGTGTCTGAATAATGCAAATAAAGAGATAGAGATAGATAGATAGAGAGAGAGAGAGAGAGAGAGAGGGAGAGAGAGAGAAAGAGAGAATGAAGGTTACAGACTCGGTTACATCGAGAGGTGCTTGAACTTTTTTCCCCGATTTGAATTCAACAGTACCAATATGGTCGGCCGTGTCCGTAATGGGCATGAAGCTCAAGGATATCAACAAGGACATCGGCAGCAAGAACGATCCGGAGGGATGGGACAATTTGCATGCCAAGGTTGTCAATTGTAACAAAGACCTGATAAGGCGAAAGGGTAACCATTGCTGGGCAATAGCCTGCTGCACCTGCGAAATCGTCGACGCCATTGTTCGCAACACTTGCGCCTGCATGACCGTCTCGACGTTCGTCAAGGTAAAGCGAGAAAAAGATAAATGATTCTATGTTCAACGCATTTTTTTCGCGCTTTCGACAAACGCACAACGCACATATATTTTTTACCTTTACATAGTTTACACACACATATATATATATATATATATATATATATATACACATATAAACGCGAAAAATTCGGTATTGTTTGCCGATTTACTGTATACGAGGGACATAAAACGTCGACGTTGCCGAGAATATCTTTTTTCAATGGCGAAATTAATGGGCTTATTATTCATTTGTGATCGGTTATTAATTTACTTGGATTTTTCATTTTTTCGAGGAAACGCGCTTATGAAGAACACTTTTTTTGCAGTACTTAAACAATTGAATTATATAATATTACAAATCGCTCAATTCATTAATAGTAAAAACCGAAAAACATTTTATATTTTATTCGTGTTACTTATAAATATATATTATAATCGAGCGTTATAATTAAAATGAAATGATTAATCGTATTAAATGGGATATATTGTAAAGTAAAACGGGTAAAAAACGCATCTATCGATAAAAAATGTCGGGCCGAACGTCGAAACGTTCTTTCTGGAAAAGAACAAATGAAATTCGTTTTATCTAAATGAAAAAATAAAAATGTTTATTCTCACCATAAAAAAGGTAAAGTTCCCCTTCTCGTGGATATGTCCCAAACGACATACAACAACACGACGTCGTAAAACGAAGTTTTTCTCTTATCGCCGAGAAAATCTTTCGAACGCTTATTTAGGGGAGCTTTACAAGAGAGAAAACGAGTTTTACCAAAAAGTCATTAATGACAATATCCATCAACCTTGCGCGATAAACCGTCAAACGCATTTGTTGCGATCGAGCGAAAGTTACAGGCATAAAAAACGAGAGAGAGAAAGCGGCGGGGGAGCGGTAGAGATTTTATTTAAAAAAAAATGAAATAAAATGAAATAAAATGAAAAAAAAAAAAAAAAAAAAAAAAAAGAAAAGACAATAAAACAAAAGAGTCTGACTCGTTAATAGCGCGCATCGTTAAATTTTCTTTGGGGTGCGAGCGCGCGCTCGTTAATTAAAGACTCTTGGCAAAACTTGTAGGGCTGTCGTCACGGACTGGAGAAGGACGTATTCATGTCACTTCCTTGCATTGTGGGACGGGCCGGAGTCCTTTCCTATATGCGACATCTGTACACGCCGGAAGAACAAGAGCTGACGACTCGCTCGTGCCGCGCGATCTACGAAGCCCAGAAATTCATCCTCGACAAGCTCGAGCGGTAACGCGTGCGCGTCCCTAGACTTCCTTCCCCGTCGTCGTTGGCGCGTGGCGACATAAGGGATGCGTTTAGCGAAGCCAACTTCGAGAGTACGAACGGAGGAGACTTTCTTTCTTTCTTTCTTTCTTTCTATCTTTCTTTCTATCTTTCTTTCTTTCTTTTTTTCTTTCTTTTTTTCTTTCTTTCTTTATCTCTATGCTCTCGATACTTTCCTTTCTCCTCCTCCTCTTCCTCCTTCTCCGCCTCTTCTTTTTCGTCTTACTACTTACTTCTTCTTTCTCGCGTCGACTGCCGCCTGAAAAAATATCGAGGATGAGCGACTCGACACCTAAAACGTTTTGGCTCCTGTTCCTGTTATATTTGGGCGATCACTTTTTTTCTCGCTTTTTTTCCTTGTTTTCTTTGGAATAAAAAAAAAAAAACAGAAGAAAAAGAAGAAGAAGAAGAAGAAAAAGCTAACGAGCGGTTGAAAGCTGCTTGGTATCGGATGCTTGTCAAATTGGCTATACTAACAAAAGGAAAATGTGTAACGTTTATCAAACTTTTTCAATTTTATGCCGTTCGTCATTCAATTTTTATATATCATAAATATTGAATTAAAAATATACATTTATTTTCTGGATGAAATATCAATATTATTAATTTTATAAAATTATTTATAGATAATTTTATATAAATTATTTTTTTATATATAAATTATTAAATTTTATCGTTTCCTTTACGATTACCAGCTTAATACTCTAAAATGCATATTTATATATGAATCATAAAAATTAAATAGAATTAATAAGAAACATATTACGTGAAAAAATGTCACGCATGCACTGATAAAAGGTAAATACGGTTTTACAATATAAAGGGCAATGAATATATATATATATATATATATATACACACGCACACATAATACGTTGTTTATGGAACATTATACTAAATGAATAGTGAATATTGAGATTAACGCGCATTAGACAATGAATAATATTGTTATGCAATTGGATTCGCTATATTAATGTGAAATCATAAAGAAAATATAATTTAACTTAATAATTTATAATTTTGTTAAATTAAAAAAATTCACTTTAATTCAATACATACGTATACTGATATTTCATCTCTTGAATGCACTCTATATATTTAAATTTTTGCTCATTATCAAATAATATTGTGACTAAATATACCAATATCATGCAAGGCATAAATAAATAAAAGAATATTACGTTGATAATAACAAAAAAAATTAATAAATAAATAAATATGTGAAAATTCTGAACATCAGAAACAAAATTTTAATAATAATTCATCGTTTAAATAAACATTTCAAACAATGTCTATTAAAAAATAAATAGCGAGCTGTTTTCTTTCTTAAACCGTCCAAAGTAACATATCACTCGCATAAGTCTGAGTGATTCACCGTATCGAACGCCGGAGTTAATTTCCGCTCGAAAAGCGGAGCTAAATCTCATCCGAAATAAAAAAAAAAAAAGAACAAAAAACATCGGACCGTATAGAATCGCACTTTAGCCGAAAGCCGCGCAAAATAAAAACGTCCCACGTCCAATATTAGTTGCTTATATTCGCGTCTGTATCTACGTATACGTATGTATTCATTGGTACGTATCGTCGGCAAAATGCCGACGCGTCGGTTGGCTCAACAGCGGCAGTCCTCCCGCCATCGTCGCGACGACGATTTGTCAGGATTACGACTTCTGTGTGTTGCGCGCGCAAAAAGGCCGCTCTGATGAGGGAGAGACTTTTTTCACGTGTCTCTCGGATTATCTTCAGCTCTTCCCCCCCCCCCCCCTCTCTGTATCTCTCTGTATCTCTTTCTCTCTTTCGGTCTTTGGGCAATACATGCACGTGCGCGATGATATACGCACTCGAGTGTTCGAGTCGAAAAAAATGCACTTGTTTCCTTGGCCCGGGCAATCATCGTCGTTGGCAATTGGTTACTTCTTAATCTCGTATACTCAAATTCCACTCGTTCTCTCTCTCTCTCTCTCTCTCTCTCTCTCTCTCTCTTTCTTACTTACTCTTCTCATATTAAAGCCCGACCGATGAAATTGAAGAATCGAGTAACGCAAAAATTTATGCCGCCAGGGCGCCGTGCCGATGTATTTTACTTAAATACATATAAGCGCAGACGAGAGTAAGAGAGAAAAAGACGGAACTAATGTATAGAGATTCGCTCGAAATCCTGATTAATGCATTTTTCGCGTATGCGATTATTTCTCTTTTGCATTCCTGCACGTACGAGGAAAGGATATAAAATGAGAGAGAGAGAGAGAGAGAGAGAGAGAGAATGTATGAAGAGTAAGATATCGCGCGACGGTTCATCTACCTTTTTTGTGGTCGCTTTTAGTCCGTGGACAGCGCGCGCCGTCTCTTTCTGTAGATTTTTCGCAGTCGTGAGTATGAGTCGAAAAGCGAAACAGCGCTTGGACCCCCGGAAACATTTATCATTTTTAGCTAGCAGAAAAAACCTTCATATTCTTATCCATAGATACGCGTATATACAAATTTGTATATATGTATATACGCGCGAGGATCGCGCGCTCGGATTCTTCATAGACATGTTGTATAATAATAACGAAAGTAAACAAAGATGTTTATGTGTAACGCGCTCCCGATATATACCTCTCTCTGTATTACCATATAAGCGCTTTTTATTCGCCTTCCCCTTTGCGCTCGCAATTGATATAGACGTCTACGAATATATAATAAAACTACCAGTGATTCTTTTATGCATTAGCTACAGTGGATCATTTTTCCAGAGTTGCCAACAAAAGGATTCATTCGTATGTACATGTATGTATGCCAGTGTGCTTATTCTATTCAGAAGCATCTCTTTCTTGGCCTTTTACGAGGATCAAAATTTACAAGTAATGGAAGAGAACGAACGAGGGAGAGAAAGAGAGAGAATCAACGAGGGCAAAATGTGCTCATCGCTCGCGCGCACACACATATATTCGTCTCGAGCACACATACGAGGGCAAAGAAGAAAAAGTGCGCCGATTTTTTTTTTTGTACCGGTGAGTTATTTTTAGCTCCAAAACTAGCTTTCAATTAAAAGTGAACCGGGTAGTCGTTTGCGAGGATCCGCGATAAAGGCAGCTACCTTCCAATCTACCTACCGGTCTCTCTCTCCCTCTTCCGACTCGTTTCTTTCTTTGCTTCTTTCTCCTTTTAATCCTCTACGTTTCTTACTCTCTCTCTCTCTCTCTCTCTCTCTCTCTCTCTCTTTCTCCTTTTCTGTTACTTACAGCTCCATCTCTATTTCTACCTTTCCATACGTACATACCTTCGTACGAAGATATCCAGAGTTTCAAACGGTGCTCGGCTCCGAGGATTGAAACAAATTAAAAAAATTAAGAGACAAAAAAAAATTAAAATAAAAAAGTCCAGTTGAAAGTTTCAGATGATGGAGAGTTTCATAATAGAAACGGATTAGAAGCATTTTACATCTATGCACAATATTGTTTGCGGGCGTTTTTCGCTTTTTTAAAATAAAAATTGTTTTGTTATCCATAATGGTTTTTTCATTATTTTTCTTTATCTTTACCTGTTATTAATCCATTCTACTATTTGAATGTCAATAAACGATCCATCTTCAACAATGATATTAAATTGATATCTTGTAAAAATCAACATTGCAAATACATTTTTTTTTCTTTAAAGCTTTGCTTTTTTAAAACATCGACGCCGATGATACATTTTTTCTTTCAAACAGAAATAGCTGTAAATAAAAACGTAAATATTCGAACGTAAAAATAAATATAAATATATCAACGCTTTCAGCGTGAACAAAGCTGAAATTTCGGTTTGATAAATTTTTAAAAGTCGAGCATACCAAAGTATCGAGTCGAGTAATTTAGCGCGTATATCACCATATACCGTATACATGCACGTCTCAACAGCGTATCGTCTCTTTTTCTTCTTTATCTTTCTCCTTGGGCTTTACTGTATGATGATATCTCTCCCCGGTTTTCACAGTGGCGGCGCGGCGGTTGCTGTTACAATATACATATGCATATATATATAGGCATTTTTTGAATCAGTAGGGGCACGCCGCGTGATCCGGCAGCGCATAGCCGATTCATTATTTTCGCTAACGAATCTCTATGTGTTCGTGTGTGTGCGTGTGTGTGTGTGTGTGTGTGTGCGTGTGTGTAAGCACGTGTACATACATCGTCCTGGTATAAACATACATCGACAGTAAAGCCTGTACGCAATCTCCCCTTCTTTCCTCCCGTCTCGCGCGCATCTTTTTTACTTTATTACGCGCATTCACGGGCAATCCGTTTGTGTGTTTGTATTTTCTTTTCTCTTTCTCTTTTTCTCTCCTCCTCCCCCTTCGTCATTCTCTCCCGACGACTTTTTTTTCACCTTGTATAAGGCTGACAAACGAGATTGCAAAAAAGGACAGGAGCACCGCGGCAGCAGCAGCAACGAAGCCTAGAAACGATTACAACTTCATCCGCTCTTTCTTTCTCTCTCGCTCTCTTAGTTGCAAGAGGCCAACTAACAAGTATAGCTTTTAATTTTTATCTTTTATTCGAACTTCATCAATATTAATCTTAAGGAGAGAAGGACGTTTGCCTTCTGCCTTTTTTCTCGCTTTCTTTCTTCGGCAGGCTTAATGTAGTCGTATTTTGCTTGAATTTTTTGAGAATAAAACATACTTTGTAATGAAGTACGTGAAAATCGACTACATAAATTTTATCCTTTATTTTTGCTTAAACGATTTTCATTTATTATTTTACGATGTCTTCTTGCTTCACTGAAGAAAATTACTATTTTTTAAGATAATGCAAACTATATATTTTAAAAATGAAATTATCTATTGAATAATTAAGTTTCATTCAAAGAGTTATCGAAAATTTCTTTATTTTTAACAATAATATTACAAATTTAATAAAAAAATTTTAAAATTTATATATCCACAAGTTATTACCATTTATTTTTATTTTATTTTAACAAAGATAAATGATCAAAATGAAAAATTGATCATCGATGCACTTAAGTAAACAAACGCGTTTTAATTGACTCATGAAATACTCTTGCTGTATATGCATTCTGTATATAATATATCCTGTTTCAAAAATAGCCCCATCAATTTCAATTTTTTTTCGATAGTGATTGATTCGCGTATACAAATAATAAAAATTATATTTTTCTGTACTCGAGCGAAGCAAGAGTGCCAGCGTTATTTATTTTATTTTATTTTTAAATAATAAATAAATCACTAAGAATTCCAAGAATTCGGAACAAAAATTCCAAAATAACGGAAATCCAATAAATACTAAAATGCCAATCAATTTTTAACGTTCGTCCCATTCATCTCCATCTTTCGTTTCAAATCGAGTACGAGATAACACAATAAAAACAGATAAAACCTTCAAACAATTTCCAATCGAAAAATGGCAAAACGAAATCGGATCAATAAAAAAAAGAAAAAAAACATAAAAAGCAACACAAATAAAATTGAACACGCGTTACAACACGCGAAATTTCTCTTTTACGGCTTTTTATCTCATTCCACTCGCACTCGTACAAACGTATACACGGAACGAACAAAATAAAAGTAAAAAAGTAAAAGAAGGAAAAGAAGAAGGTAGAAACGATCGAAAATTTCGTGGATTCCCGATGTAGGATTACGAGAGTGCTAACCGACTGTACTGGTGGCTCTCGCGCGCGATTCCAGATTAAACGTCGCATCGGACAGTGGGACCGATATAGCGTTGATTGTAATTAATAGCCGAGGATCGCAGTCGTTTTACTCTTCGGCCCGATTAATTGTTCGAGGAGGCTGATGGTAGAAAGAGAAAAAGAGAAGGAGAGAGAAAGCAAGAGAGAGAGAGAGAGAGAGAGAGAGAGAGAGAGAGGGCAAACAGTAACTGCTTCAACTCACGCTACGCAAGCTCCATGGTTCTGATTGTTCGGTGGAATAAGGTTAAGCCCGTAGGGACTAACTCTTCTTTGATTGCTTCCTCGGTTCTTCGATTCAATTGTCGCGCTATAAACTTACAAGGTGCAGATTGCTACCTGAGCTATGTGCATCGTGGCTCCTCTCATGCTGAGTTGTGGGAGTCAATAAAAGACGTATCTTCCGTTGGACTGTTCGATTCCGTTGGTTCAACTTGGACTGCGTTGAAATTGATGAAACGCTCTACGTTACCGATAAATGATCACCTTCTTTAAGTTTCCTACTCTATTGGTAATTTGAGTAAAGACATGAAAAAGCATTTTATTATTATTTATATAAGTTTGAGTATTTTTTTAATAAAACATACCTTTTTCTATTTTTATTCGAGTTATGGATTATTCGTATCATTTAAAAGTATTTGAGAAGGTTGCCAACAATTTTAACTCAAATATTTATTTTTAAATTTTAGATTTTTGATATGTAAAATTTGTTAATAATTTTAATAGTAATAAAATTCAAGAAATATTTAAGTTAAATTAAAAATCAAGCTATTTTTTATAGAAACTTATACTGCTGTGTGGATGAGATTTTACATTCTCATTGTTTTTATATTATTTTTGAACAATACAAAATATAAAGGTATGTAAATCATAAATTGAAAAATAAGACATAAATTATATAATTATTTAGCTTTAAATTTTAATGAGAGTTATGAAAATAAAAAATTGAATCATAAAACATTTGAAAACTATAAAGAAGAAAACAAATTTTTAATTGTATATAATTTCTATTTGTTTAATTATATTTATAATATTTTAAATGTTTAAAAATTTATAGTGTGTAAGTCTGTGATCAAGACTTATGGATTACTGTAGGTTTAACCTGACGTGCATGAGTAAGTGCGGCTGTTGATGCGAGTTATTACTGTAAGTTTTATTTAAATCAATTAGAGATACAGAATGATACAAGCTTGCGATCCAGTAAAGAGCGGTGTAATATACAATTACCTGAATCAACAACTAGTACCAGCACTAATAATTTATAAAGGTATCAATGGCATACGCCATGCGAGTGATGCGAACTGTTTGGCAGCGCAGCTCTCAATGATCTCTGCCGCGTACGCCGCACACGCTCCGTCGCACCATCTAACGGGTCGGTGTGCCGTCTTGGGCATCGTTAGTCTGGACTAGTCCAGACTTACAACTGTTATTTATAATATATTATCATTAAAAATATTTATTAATAGTTATTTTTTCAATTCTCAATAGCATTAAAAATTTAATGATAAAAAATTAAATATTGCAAGCAATTGCAACTAATATGAAGTCGAAACATTTATTATTATTTTTTTTTTCCAATAATTTAATTTACACAATTTTATAAAATAATAAGAAAATTAATTAAAAAATCAAATATTATTTTAAATATATATATTCTTCTCAATCATGATAAAAAAAAGGTATTGGCTTGGCCCTCAGCCGTAAGGAATAACGAGTTATCTATGTTGAGTTAATTGATCGATATTGTAGATATAAAAAAAAGGTGATGAAATAAGTATACCAGAATCACATTGGCAAAATTAACAATTATCATGAATATTGATAAATAGTTTAATTCATCTTTTTATAAAATAGAAAAGTTTATTTTGAAATTTTTTAAAAATATTATAATGAAATTTGAAATTTTCTTGTGACTCTATATTAATAATTTAAAAATGTTCGTTCTTTTAATTATTTCGACGAAACACATCTTTAAATCTGATAAACGCGAAATGCGCCCAAGTATGCACGAGATCAAAGGCAGATTTTAAGTCTCACCCGATTTTTAGAGGCTACACGCATGTGTTCAACGTTGATGTGATTTCCAAGAGTTCATTTATTTTTGGAAAATATACGTCCATGAAAAGACATTTATATGAGTATGTACGAGGATTACATCAGCCCAGGTTCTTTTCAAGATGATCGCGTACGTGCAAAATTGCACGAGCTAAAGGTAAATTTGCTCGAAAATTGCAAAACATTGCCAAACTATTGTTTTAATACTCTAGTCAGAAGTATTTGTATTAATTACAAAAATGAAATTGATATTATTCGCAATTTTACACTTTGATATTTATGGCTACTATTATTAAATTTATTGTTACTATTGTTGAAAAAATATTAATTATATAATATCGATTAGTTGTCATCGTTATCAATTGCACATATTACCTGATGTATTTCAACGATTAAATCATTCTTTTTCATAGTTTACATCATTTTTCATTAACGTTTTACGTACCGCACAAATGTGACATACATAAGTTCGCTTTCATGTATGGTACGCGCACGCATATTACTAATTGAAGTCTATTTCTTAAATTTGAACCATATACTTTCTACTATCATTTGCAGAACGAAAAAATAGATAGCTTTGATTTTTTAAGATATTTGTATGCATAAAAAATAAGTTTTCAATATTCGATTTAGTTAAACCAATAATCATTCAACTTGCAAATTTAGAGAAATGATTCAATCGTAAGAGATGATGAGACAAATTTTTCGAAATAAACATTTTTATCTATATAATTAACTATTGCTTAGAAATAAATAATAAAAATCATTTAATGTGTGACAGATTATTAGAAAAGAAAAAAAAAATAAACTGGGAGAAAAAATGAAACGGTTAGTCATATGTTGAAAGTTATGTGTATGCGTTAAGCGTATGAGTGTGCGCCAACGATGCGCGGCGTATAGCTGTTCGCGCAGAGCGTGCACACTCCGCTATAAAAGTGGAGGCAAGGTCACCTCCAAATACTCAGTAAATACCGAAGCAAGGTTTGTAAGGAAAGTTAGTCGAGCCGGACGCTTCAATCTGAAAACGTCACTACCCGGGGGATTCACACACGTCGAAGAACAATTATTAAGAAAAAAGTAAGTGCCAGTCAATTTTGTTTAAAATTATTTTTCGTACATTCGAACCTCCAGTTTATTTCAAGGTTATATCAGTTTACAATCTTAATTTTAATCATTAATCCTTTTATTTTTTATAATATCAATGTTCGGATCCTCCTAACTTCAATTTTAATTTTAATCTCGTACAATTTATCGATTCGGCTTAATGTAATTAATAAAATCTTAATTAATAAAATTAATCAACACTTGTTAAAATTCAATTAATTGCTATTTATTAAATGATGCAATAATCGAACACTAGAATTAACATTTCAATAACTTATGCAAATTTTTTTGTATTTCTATTTTTATTAAGATCAACGTTTAAAGTAGAAGTTAAAATTTTTTAAGCAAAACAATATATAGTACATAATTGAAGACATCTGCATTATCAACTGCAAAGATTATTGAACTCAACTATTGTCCATTGAACTGTTAAATTAAAAATCTTATTTAAAAAATAACATTACATCATTAATTTATAAAATTTTTTTTAATGAAACGGACTGTAAGGATTGTTTTATATACGTAATTATTTGCAATTTTGATATAAAATTTCTATAAATTTTTCAAATATATAATCAAAGGATGATAAACTAAGATTTTTTTAAATGTCGATATTTTATTATAGATCCAAAATTTATTTCAACGGTAATTCATTTTATTGTTTTATATTATAAATAATGAATAGCATTTTTAACAAAAAAAAAACATAATCTTTCAGAATTAAGTGTACTAAGAATAATTTATCTTTGTTGATTGTTTAATGCAAAATTCTTAAAAGGAGCAAGAAAAAAATAAAAAATATTTCCGAATAATAACAATAATAATTTTTATCGTAAAATGAAAAATGGTATTTTATTTTATACCGAATTAATCGTCCAACAAGTGTTAATGCGTAACGCCATAGTTTCGATATTTCGCGCTCGCGAAACACTAAACCCGTGGCGACATCCTTCGAGGGAAATCAATACTCGCCGGTGAGTTTGGGCTCCAGTGATCCCGTGGCGGTTATTTCATATTATAGTATCGTGAGCTCCCCTTCGAGTAGGACTAATTTAAGAAAATATACCTCAATATACCTTTTCTTCTCTTCAGTGAGTAACTATCGAAAACTTTCGCTTTAATATATATTTTATATTTGCGCTCTTTTTTTATTTTTCCATTCATTCATTCCTCGTAAAAAATATTAAATAGTTTATTGACACTGACGACACTTGTGTCGAAATTTACGTATCTGTAGGCACTTTGTAAATTTATTGTATTTTATTGAGAAAGAAAGTAGAGCCAAAAGACGAGCAGAGAATATCATCAATATCAGTGTGGATGTTGAATCGGGCGGAACTTTTAGGCGCGTGACCTTTTTGACCTTGTCGATTGAACCCAATGGAGCGTTGAGAGCCTTTTATTGTAACTTTTTTTTAAGTTATAAGTTCCTCTTTTTAGATTTCTTCTATTATATTCACCGTTATTTATCCTTATTATATTAAAAACTGGGTGAGACCGTATAATTCCATTCCATTAATATAAAAATAAAATTGCGTGATTAAACTACAACTTGCATAATTTTTCAAAACTGAATTTTATATTATATATTAGCTTTATTCCATACTTTATCTTTATTTATTCAACGAAACCATTTTCGTAATTTTTTCAAAATCTTTCGCAAGAAGACTTAAAATTTATATAACTTACATAAATGTATCATAAACAATGAAGCGAGAATTTCATTATTCTACCTAACGGAAATTGAAAATTGTAGTATTATAAAAATGAATAAAGCAAAATCACGCTTTAACGCGTATTTTTATATTGTTTTTATTGTTTCAGGCACGTTATAATGGCAACCGTAAAAGAAGAACTATTGAGCACTGTGACAGAACCGGCAGCCACGGGCCGTAATAAAATTACAATCGTCGGCGTTGGTCAAGTCGGCATGGCTTGTGCATTCAGCGTTTTAACGAACGTAAAAATGTTTTTTTTTTTTTTTTCATCATTTTCTTTTAACGGAAATTCTAATAAAAATATCATAATTTTTTTTCGATTATTTTTTTCTCATTTTTTCTTTCAATAGCATCCTTGTTATTTTAAATACATGAAGATTCCGACATTATTCATTTTTATTATAATTCTATATTATTATATTTATTCAACAATTTTTCAAATAATTATAAAAAAAAAAATTATTTTATGTAATGACTTTTTATTCTATTATCGTTGCAACCGTGATACAAAAATTTCCTTAAAGAAACTGCGAAATTAATTCATTTTTTTTTTTTTTTTTTTTTCATCAAAATAAAACAACATAGTACTTTAGTATATTACTTTTATAATATGATCAATGTTAAGGTTCGACGACGATAATTATCAGATATCTATAATTATATGTACAATGTATAATTAATAATATAAAAAAAAAATTACAAAAATTAAAGGTGATTAGAAATTAATTAATATGAATTAATACGAAAAAAAAAAAAATTCTAATACACGTACTAATATTTAAAATAATTAATTAAATATTAACATTATTATTCTCAATAAAATAAATTAAATGCCTAATTAAAAACTTTAAAAGATAATTAAATTATAAAAATGTTTAATTGCAAATGTAAAAATTACATTTAAATAAAAATATTATAAAAGTGTTATAATTTCAAATCATTTTGAAATATAAGATATGTGTACTAAAGTGCCAATTCTTTTGTTTATTTTGATTCTTATTCATTAAATATCAAATCTTCCCCCTCCCTCTCGTCAAGTTTAAAAAGCTGGCATAATTATTGAAATGAAAGTGAAACAATGACCTTGGTTTTTATTTTTAACGTTATATAAATACGTATTAAACAGTAGACCATTTGATTTAAACAGTTTTAAAAATCACGGTATAATCTTAAAATAAAACTATAAAATATTTATTTTATTTTATGAAGCGGAAACACTGTTTTGAAAAATTTCAATAGTAAGCAAACTTACGTATGCATTTGTAAAATTTGAATAAGTAAGTGTAAATAGATTTGCATGTCAAAAAGTCCAGTAAGATTTAACACGACTTGTTAAACATGGCAATTATCTAGTAAAACAGATAGATATAATAATATAAGGCCAATGCACAATTTGATAAAGCTTATTTAAATAAAATTACATTATATTTAAATAAATTTACAATTGCAGCACGTATCAAGCGACGTCGTACTGATCGACATGATGGCCGAAAAATTGAAGGGTGAAATGCTGGATCTACAGCACGGCAGCGCTTTCTTGAAGAACGCCAAAATCAACGCAAGCACGGATTACGCGGCCACGGCCAATTCGAGCATCTGCATCGTGACCGCTGGCGCGCGCCAACGCGAGGGCGAATCCCGACTGGATCTCGTTCAGCGCAACACAGACATCTTTAAAGGCATCATACCCCAACTGGTCAAGTACAGTCCCAACACCATTCTCCTCATCGTCTCCAATCCCGTCGACATTCTCACCTATGTAGCGTGGAAACTATCCGGATTACCGAAAAATCGCGTCATTGGTAGCGGCACCAATCTGGATTCCGCAAGATTCAGATTCCTCCTCTCTCAGAGACTCGAGGTGGCGCCCACTTCGTGCCACGGATGGATCATCGGAGAGCACGGAGATACAAGCGGTAATTTTATTTACAATGATTTTTATTTTTAGTAACTATTATGAGTAAAAAATATGTTTGGTGATACGAAAAATATCGTTTTCCGATTACTCATGTTATCGATTTATAAGCGCAGTTCCGGTGTGGTCAGGCGTTAACGTTGCCGGAGTAAGATTGCGAGACGTTAACGCGGACGTTGGCACGGATGCAGACAAAGAGGGCTGGAACGAACTACACAAGCAAGTTGTTCAAAGCGCGTACGAAGTTATCAAGCTCAAAGGCTACACCTCTTGGGCGATCGGACTTAGCGTCGCAAATCTCGCTTCTGCAATGCTTCGCAACTCCAATCAAGTTCATGCAGTATCCACCATGGTTGCGGTAAGCGTATATCGACGATGGTTTTTCTTTAATTCAAATATGCGGGTTATCATTTAACTCTGTTTAAAGGACGCATTTTTCATTTTATTTCCATCTCTTTAATATTGATTTTAAAATAAATTGCATTTGTTTCCAAATATTATTCCCGATTAATTGACAAAGTACAAACAAAAAATTCTCAAATTTATGAAAGAGTATTTACGTTTTTTTTTTTTTTTTTTTTTTAATATGCATGAAGTTTATATTTATAATTTAATGAAGTATGGAACATTTTTATTGATAGTTTAAATATAAATAGTTTATTTATATAAAAGCATTTATTTTTAAAAAAATAAAAGAATCTTTTGAAAATTTTAAAAATAAATAAAAACAATTAAAAAATAAAAACGCTTTATTTAAAAGTAACGATCTATATTTGTAATCCATTCTTATACATATTCTATTTTTATTTATAGGGTCAACACGGAATTAAAAAAGAAGTATTTTTGTCTTTACCTTGTACGCTTGGCGAGAATGGAATAGTTTTTATCGTTAAACAAAAATTGACGGAGAAGGAGATTGCACTTTTACAAAAATCTGCCGATACCATGAATGAAGTTCAGAAGGGTCTTAAATATTAGAAGCTTAAATATTAAATCTTTTATCATTTTATTTATTACACATACAACCATGTCATCATACTTTGAATGCATGTAATTCTTTAATTTATTAGATTAATTTTCTTAACGTTTGCAGTCATTATGTTAAGTTTCAATATTTCATTTACTTAATTTTTTTTTTGTCAGTATTTATAACAAACGTTTTTATACCGGTACTCACTTGTAAGTGTTAATATTTATTCACTCATCAGTATTTTTAAATAACAATGAGTTCCTAAAACATAGTTAAGAACTTAAGGAAAGTATTTTTTTTTTTTGTATTTTGCAACTAACTTTTCAAAAATTTAAATAAAAATGTTTGCATTTTTGTAATACTAAAAGCATTTTAACTATTCTATATTGTGAATGTGTTTAACGCACAAGATTTTCGAAATTTATGAAATAAATGTTATATTATAAATAAATGTATTATTGAAAAATAAATGTATTGTTTTTTTTTCTACTAAATATTCAAAAAATTATTATACATGGTGAAATTCCTTCTGCACATTGCCTACGCATTGAATACACGCGTAGGTCTATTTATTATCTTGTCTTCATTTGTTGCGCAAATTTTTTCTTTGTAGACTTAATGAAGTTTTATAAATATGTAATAAATAAGAAATACATATTTCATTTTCATATTACTAATCCTTTCGTTACGGTTATTTATTTAATGCATTACTTTTATACAATGCGAATATAAATAAATATCTTTACACGCTTCTATACTGAAAAATTCAGATTGAATTTTTTGTTTTCATTTCTATTAGTTTACACGAACAAAGTCTTAAAATTTTATTATTCAATTCATTTAAAACTCAAGTTCACTTTAAAATTATCACTAAAGATTATTATGATTCTAAGCGATCAAGAGTGAGTCATAAAAGCATTAGATATAGAAATTGTCACTGAAAATAAGAACGCGAAAAAAAAAACATTTTTATATTTTACGTAGGTGAAATGAAAGTATCTTATACGTTTATTAAGTTAATACAATAATTTTCAAAAATATTGCTATTATTATTTTGTGACTTTTAACTTATAATTGTATTTAAATAAATAAATAAATAAATAAATAAATGAACAAGTAAAAAATATTTAAATAAATAAAATAAAATCAATAAATTAATGAATGAAATAAATAAATAAAATAAAAAAATAAATAAAAAAAAGTGATTTTGATCTTTTTGTTAAAATAATAGAATTTGATTGGAAATTGAAGATAGTAATGAAAAAAAATAATTTTTAACAGATTAGCATCAAATTCACGTAGTACTTTGTCAAACATTTTTTGGTTTTGATTTTGATGTATAATTTATTGAATTTTCTTAAAAAAAGTTTATCGTATTTTTTAAAAAAAGATTATGATACTCGAAATGATGTAACGTGATGCAGAATTTATTGTTTAGAAAATTATAATTTTAAATATAAATTTGAATAATGGTGCTTGCACTCAATTCACGTAGCAGATGGTTATTCAAAACAGCGAATCGTATTTTTGGCAAAAACTTATCACTGACCTTAAAAGATTCCAATTTCAATTGCTTAACAGTCAAACGGAAAATTGGACTATTTTCATACTCAAATTATGATGCTACCCGAAGAAGTTATAGCGATTGCGTGTAAGATATCAATAATTTTCAATATTATGAAAATCTTTAAATTGGTTATACAAATTATAATTTTTTAATTAAAGTAAGTATAACAATTTAATTTTCGAATTGTTAATGATTCTTTTTTTTTAATTTTTTAGTTTTCATAAAAAAAAATTGTAATTTAATAAATCCTTTAATATTTTATTTTTACGAGAAAAATTAAGTAGTCTTTTTTATTAATTAAACATCTTTACGAACAAAAAATTCGATGGAATGTTCATGATATTAAACTTTTCATAAAGTGCTTTTACTCGCTCAGTAAATCAAGTTCAGTAATTCTTTTTATTAATTACGTTAGACGACAACCGCCTTGCCTCCGCGATGAACTGATATGCAGTGTAGTAGACCCAGTCCAGGATGCCTTGAACAAAGTGACCATAGTAGGCGCTGGTATGGTAGGAATCGCATGTGTCAACGCCATTCTCTTTCAGGTGAGCTACATACCTTACACTTATACTTTACTGCAATTAGTATTATTGTAGACTCTGTAATTTTTTATCGACTTAATTTTACAAGCTTATTTGTTTACTCTTGAAAAACGAGTTTAAATGCAATGCAAAAAAAGTTTAATAATAATAATAATAATAATAATAATAATAATAATAATAATAATAATAATAATAAAATGATTTGAAGCAGTTTAAAATCAATAATTTTTGTGAGAAATTTTTATTGTAACGGTTAAAATTTTGAATTGTATTCTTTCGTTAAATATTTTTTTAATAAGATATTAACATTTATTTTCTTACAAAAGAAAATCAGCAGTCACGTCGCAATCGTGGATGCTTTTCCAAAAAAATTAAGAGGTGAAGGATTGGATTTCAATCATGGAGTTAGTTTTTTAAATAATCCACGAGTAGAATACGATACAGGTAATAAACCTTGTTTGTTATCAATGATAGAGAAAAATTTATTTATTGAATTTAAAAAATAGGTCAGGGAAAAAATAATCAATGATATAAATAAAAAATGGCATAATTTGATAATTTTAAAGCAGACTTTCATGAAAATTTATTATGTAAAACTATAAGGCATAAAAAAAAAAAATATATATATATATATATATATATATATAATATATAGTTAGCAAATTCCTGCCAATGACACATAAATCCTTTCATAACATCAAAGCAACATTATGGACTTTAAAATTAATTTTATTATTAATTCGTAACAATGAATTCGTGGTAACAAGGCCGGTGAAAAAAAACAATGTAAATTGAACTACGAGCAAAAACGAAAACTCCGAGCTTATAAGTTAAAATATCTTATACATGTATATATAATTTTTGTATTCTTTCCAGACTTCTGCATCTCCAGCAACTCAAGAGTAGTAGTGATTACAACTGGTGCACGACAGAGCAAAAACGAGTGCAGACTGGATCTCGTACAGCGAAACGCTGATATTATAAAGACCATTATTCTACCATTGGTCGAGTACAGTCCAAAAGCTATATTCATTGTCGTTACTAATCCAGGTTAGTTATTTTTTGATAGTTTATTATTATTAAATCTATAAATGATTTTAACTTTATATGTGAATAAACAATTTTTTGTTATGAATAGAAAATTAAATTAGTAATTTAGAAGATTAATTTTTATTGATTAAATCGTCTTTAAAAATCGAATTTTTTTTATCAAAGATAGTATTACTACGATTAACTTATAAAATTTTTTCCTACGCAGTTGACATTTTAACTTGGTTGGCATGGAAAATAAGCGATCTACCGGTAAACAGGATTATCGGTAGTGGAACGCATTTAGATACAGCGAGATTTCGCTATATGATTGCAAATCGCATAGGCATCGGAGCGAAAGCAGTTAACGGATTCATCATCGGCGAACACGGCGAGACTCAAGGTAAAAACAAAACATGAAATTTTATTGTATTATAATAAATAACGTCGATAAAAATTATCAAAAGTTGTGTAGCTAGCATTTATTATGAACATATCGAACAATATTTGGCAAAAAAAGGCATCACAATGTAGTCATCAGATGTAACAATAGTTTTTCAATTTTTTCTTCACAAATAAAAAATTCTTAGAAATATATTGAAATCAGTGCATAAAACAAACGAAGCTTATTGTTTCTAATTTATTTATTTATTTTTTTTTTTTTCACTTGTAACGTAACTTATATAAACGTTATCTAATACAATTGCCAAGGTTCATGTATCGAATTTACGATTCAAGCGATGATGCTCGTGGGACGATACCTTTTTCTTTTCGATTTGATATTTTCGTCTTTATTTTACTTTATATCCATTTCAGTACCACTGTGGTCGGGCGTTAACGTCGCCGGAGTCCAATTTCGCGACATACTGCCGAACATCGGCATGACCACTGACGAAGAAAAATGGTACGAAGTCGCTCAAGACGTTGTTAACGCGTGAGTTTTTAAAAGATAAATTTTTATTTCGCGTCTTGATTGACGCGCGTTTCTCGTAAATTTAATAGAAAACGATGAAAATGCAAATTGCGCTCCCTAATTTACAGTGGAGCAACCGTTAGATGCTTGAAAGGGTATTCGAATACTGCGATCGGATTAGCCGTTGCTGACATCGTCAAGGACATTCTTCAAAATGCTCAATCGGTCAAATCCGTTTCAACTCTCGTGCAGGTACATTATATGTATATGTTAAAATTTCTACGAACTACAAATATTTTAAGATCCTATAATATAACGAAATAATTAATACTCTTTGAAGATTAATTAGTATTCTTAATATAGAATCACTATTTAGCTTAATAATTTACTTAATAATACTTATTCTTATTGTTAAATACCATTATTTGTCTAATAAAACTTTTTTTTTTTATTAATTTGTATTCGATAAACATGAAAATATTTCATTACAAGATATAAATTTTATGATTATACTAAAAATTTTAACTTAATGAAAATAAATACTCGTTAATATATATATATATATATATATATATATATATTCATTATGTGTATATATTAATTATGTCCGTTGTTTATCGAAACAGTCCACAAAGATAAATAAATAAAACATTAATCGAAGAACAATAAAAAAAAAAAATCGTTTGAAGTTTGCAAAGTTTTCAAGGATCCTCAATACTTGACCGGCCGATTTGGCATTGAGTGCCCCACATACTCGCGAACATACGTATTCGCAGCGTTTACCACGAGTATACGCGCGTAATTTCGACAAAGGCGATTAAAAATAAAGTCCTCGTATACTCACTCGCACCTTGAATCTCGAGGAATACTAATAGCGAGCGAATGAATTATTTTTTTACTCTTATACGCTTTATAGGGCCATTACAATATCTGCCACGAGATGTTCCTCTCGCTGCCGTGCAGCATCGGCGAGAACGGTATCAGCAACGTCATCCGCGTTCGCATGACCGAACAGGAGAAAAAGATGCTCCAGGCCTCGGCTACTCATGTTTACAATATACAAAAGAATGTCAAGCTTTGATCAGAGTAGACAAGATTTAACGTCCAAAGATTGCTTCTTGTGTTTATACGTTAAAAAATTTTAGTAAATTCAAATGTCGATTATAATATTTTCAAAATCTGTATAAATTATATTATTTATTTGTGCAATAAATATCAAAGTTTTCCATAAATTTGCTATTTGTTCTTTCTAAAACTCGCGAATTATTTTTTTTTTTTTTTTTTTTTTTTTTTTTCTTTAATCTTTTAGTATATTAAGCATTTTTGTTATTTTATTTTTACCGGGAGCAGAAAAATAACCGAGCCGTGATTTAGCCTATTGATGAGGTAATATCGTAAAAATCTTTCAAAGCAAATTTTTTCAAGCTGCTTATTTGCATGTAAATAGTAAAAATTAAAGGAAAAAATTAATTCAGCTTAAAGTTGGTACGAAATTTAAAAAAATTTTTTTTAAGTCTTTCCGGAATAGTGCAGCTAAATGTTTATGATCATTCTGGAAAAAAATTGTCACAATCTTTCATGGTTCTTAATTACAATTAATTGGAAAAAACCAAACATAATTCTTTCTAAAATTTTTGCTATGTTATGAAATTCCCATTAAACAAATCATATATCTTAAAATTTGACATAATTAAGACCGTTGACGTAAAATTTATAGCTAAAAATTTTTAAATCTATAAAAACTCGTGATATTTCCTGTCAAAAATACATAAGATATTGGTGCAAAGTTCGTTAAACACATGCACC
The DNA here is from genome assembly GCA_949987625.1 of Chalcis sispes. Lineage (NCBI taxonomy): Eukaryota > Metazoa > Arthropoda > Insecta > Hymenoptera > Chalcididae > Chalcis > Chalcis sispes. The sequence continues at coordinate 613,307 of OX465095.1, forward strand.
ATCGTGTCTTGTAGCACCGTAATCATTTTCAATATTCATAAACTTGCCAAAGTTAGTTTTATCGATGCGAAAAATAACAGGTTTCAATCGAACCATCTCTCTCTCTCTCTCTCTCTCTCTCTCTCTCGCTAAAGAACAATGGACCGTTTTCGTTCATCGTAAATATAAAAATTTATAAGGCTTCATTTTGTCGTAAATTAAGAAATAAAAGAGGAGAAAAAAATACAACGGAGAGTGAAGAGAAAAATTTCGGTAAATCAGAAGATGGTTCGCGCGCATACGCGCAAGTTTATTTCCGAACGCGGAAGAAAGACGGACTTTGGCTCTCCGCATGCGGCTAATAGCGCATGAAGAATACAAAACCAGTTTTCGAAAATTCCGTAAGCATTCGTTACCGTCTCTCGCGGTAGGAATCGTACGTAAACGATTGGGTATACGTTCCAAGTGTCCCTCTCTCCCCACCCGGAAGTATCAAATACCCATGATAAGGTACGAATATAATATTTATATATGTATACATTGAAGAAGTCGAATATACCTATTTATGTCCACTTCTCTACGAGAGAGTAATACGAGAGAGAAAAAGAGGCACCGAAGATTACGTTAGGTTATAAATTGTATATCCGCGAGGATGCGCTTAGGTGAGAAGCTTATGGAGAAGGAGAAGGAGGAGGAGGAGGAGGAGGAGGAGGCACGCGCAAAAAAATAGTCGATGTGGTAAATGGTGGTAATATTATTGCGATATACATGTGTTTTTGTGTAAATAAAAATATATGTATGTATGTATGCGAGCCGGACACCGAGAAGGAGAAAAAGAGAAGGACGATAAGATTTTTTCGCCTCAGGCTAGGCCGTAGCAAGGTGAGCCGAAGCTTTGAAAATCTCACCGCAGGTGTCGTTACGCGCGTGACATTCGTTGAAATTTCTATTTTCTTGAGCAGTTTCCCCTTCGTATGCCTACCTGTATTATATGTATATATTGATATCGAGTGTATGTAATAGCTGTTAAAAGCGTTCGAACGATTTTCTAGAGTCATGATATGCGCGTCAGTTTTTACTTTCTTGAATAAACCACTTGCGCTGCTGTTGCTGCTATTGCCGCTACTCTAAAAAATTATCAACGTATTCGTTTGTTTTAATTTCGAAACGGTTAAAATCGGTCGAACGACGTTGGAAATCTTCGTATTCTTTTTAATGATTAAAAAAATTATCTCAATTTCGTAAAGATTGTTACTATTCGCGTAATGTTTTTCATAAATAAAAATGTATAGTTGTTAAATTAGTGGGTGATCGTTATATATTTTCAAAATCGTTCACCGAAATTTATTAGATAAACATCAGCTTCTTGAAAAATTTACGAAATTAAATACACTTTTCAACGTATCTTTAAATATTTTAACAGCTTTATTTCATTTTTCAAAAGCAACTTTGAATAATGAAAAAAGTTTTTTTTTTTTTTTTTTAATACAAGCTGTGAGTCTATTCTTTGTAAATATATGCGTGCATGTTTGACTTTTATTTTCCAAGGAAATTTAAATTCCGAACAACATATCAGCTGCACAAATGACACGTGGTTGTAGTATATATATATATATATATATATATATATATATATATATATATATATGCATTGACTTATTCAAATCTTTGACTAGCAAGATAATGTGCTTTAAAAGAGAAAAGAAAAAACATTGACAAATTTACACAATCTGTTGTATTTTAAACTCGATTCTTCTTTCGTCACACAATGTATGACGTCTTTTCAAAATTAATTTTTATAATGCTCTAATATTCAATTAAAATAATTTATATCGACTTATTTTATGTTACGCTGTTTAAGTAACGGTTTTTAATAAAGGATTTGAAAATTTAAATAGGTCGAAGACGCAAAAAAACGAGGTAAGCACATAAAATGAGTATAAAATTTCTCTCCGATTCTTATTTTAGTAATCACGATAACGGCGATGTTAGCGAACCTTGACAAACGAGTCCATTATGAGGTAATAAACCCGAACGATGGAAGAATTGGTATGGGCCATGAATATGATCAACAACAAAGTGTAATGTCCTTTCTTATCTAAAGGTTTAAATTACCATTTAATAGTTTTAGTCGTATCACATGTAGCGAGACTCGGTCGTGCATTATAATGAAAAAGTGAGGTACTCCAATTTTTATAATAAAAATAAGTTTCCACAGTTTTCAAACTTTTGCTGATTCTGCCATCATTCTGTAATCACAATTTTAAAAAATTTAGAGTTTCGACTGACTTATTTTGAAACGATATTAATTATGCTCGTCAATTTTTCTATAAACATATTTAATATTCATGAATAAGTTTGTTCATTAAATTAAATTATTTATCGAGTTTAAAACTTTTTAAATAAATTTTAAAAAATTCGTACCCCATACAAATATAAATATTTGAAGCATTACCAGAAAACTGCCGACTCCTCATTTTCAGTGATGAATCGTAATTTCTTATCGATAGACAATAATAATTTAGGATTATTCTTGTTTATGCACTGTCTTATAAATGCTTGAGAAAGATAAATTCAAGTTTACTTTTACACAAGTTTAAGTAGATTATTATTTGCGTCATTACATAAAATTTTTTACTCTTGATACATAATCAACATAAGCTTTAAGAACATTAACAAATTTTCCACATTACGTCTAATTTTTTAATTTCGTCGAACTAACTTTTATAGCGGTGTTATTATATTTAGCACATCGTTTGTGTTTAACATTTTTAATACATTGTAATATGATTGTTATAATAACGCAATATGCAAATTTAATGATTAGTGCTGTGAAAAAAATTATTTTAGATATAAACTAACGAAAACGAATAATTTGTTATATAATTTTATAACAAATAACATTTAAAATTAATATGTAAATTAAAATTTAAAGCCTATATTGTAATGAAAATTTAATTTTATTTTATTAAGTAAATAAAAGTAAACATTTTACCGTTTAAGTTCACAGTTCATTTATATGTTAAATATACTTTATAAACTTGTTATATAAGTTAAGATATCTTTTTGAATTTATTATGAAATATGTAATATAAACGCTATTATCATTTTTGTAGTTTCCTTTTATTATCTTTATTAAAATATACAATCTATCCCTAATAACACAATTTTCACGATATAAAAACATGTGACAAAATTGTTAATCATAAAAATTACAATAAAAATAATTTATTTGTAATAAAATTAATGAAAAAAATTTATCGACATGCAGCTGATAAAAATGTTACAATTCGAGTCGTATATTAAAATATAAAATAACCCAAACAACCATCAACTGAAATAACGGCTGCGATAAAAGTTTAGCATCATTGAATAACATCGTTTGCAACAAAACTACGCGGTCGAGATCGCAAAAATTATACGACAGTCGTAACACGGGTAGATTTTCGAATTTTTAGTTTAAACTAACTAGACTTGTAATTTTTTGCATAAATCCTAACATTCAAATCGGGCAGCTCATCCATCATCGATCTACAAGAAAATTTAATAACGATCTTAAGGTAGCGCGCGAGCTCGTCGTCTTGTACCGCACGGCATACGAACGATTCGCGCGAAAACAAATACCGAAGCTGCTAAAGAAAAAGCGTCGAAAATAAGTGGGTAATTGCGTACAAACGAGCCGTAATTATTGTCATCATCGCCGCCATTAGGATCGCAATTATCAGCATCGTCGTCAACATATCTAGTTCTCTCTTCTTCTTCTTCTTCTTCTTCTTCTTCTTTCTAACTCTTTCGGGCTCTGTTAGTAAGCGAGCAACAGCGAGAGAGAGAGAGAGAGAGAGAGAGTGTGAGTGAAATCGCGAGCGCGGTCGAACGACGACGTTCGAGGGCGCCCGAGGGCACGGGTCGAAAACGGTGTTTAACCGTCATTTCGGTAGATGGGGCCCCGACGAAACGTACGTACGATCCTGAGAGGGGCTGCTCTCTCAGCTGGTGGTAGTGGCAGCGACGGTGGCCGCGGTGGCGAAGAGAGCGAGGATCTCGCGAGCGCACACGGGCGCATACGGACTCTCACGGACGCACACGGACGCACACGGAGGCACATGTGCGCAGTCGGACGGTGTAGAGAGCCGGGGCCCGTCGCCAAGCGAACGCGCAGTCCCCGAGAGAGGCTCCCCTCTCTCTTTTTCTCCGGCTGGTGGCTTTTTTCGCTCGCGCCAGCATTTCTCTGCGGGCGCGAGTCAGTAGTGTCAGTCAGGCAGCTGGTGGGCGCGAGCTCGCGCGCGCGCCTCTCCCTCGCACTCTCCTCGTCTTTTCTCCGTCCGTCTCCGTCGGCTTTTCGCTTTCGGGCGCACCGATGCGACGCGCTTTATTCCCGCGACGAGCGAGGATCGACGACGCGCGTAATAACCGACGATCGGGAGACCATTGCCGCCGCGATCGTTTAACCTTTCTCTCTCGATATTATATATCGCGCGTGCTCGAGCGCACCCGAGCGCGCGTTTTCCTCTCCAACGATTTCAACGAGAAAACAGAAGCGGTGTAGCTGTGTCCTCTCTCGCTCTAAAAAGAGTCGCCGAACCAGCTAGACCGAAAAGACACGGCAAAGCTGCGCGGAGGTATTGCCGCGACGGCTGCTGCACGAGTACCGCGAAAAGTAAGAAGGAAGAGAACGACAAGATGACCATTTCGTACGCTAGCGAGGTGCCGAACGGCTCGGCCTTCGGCTGCTTCTGGAGGATCCTCATAAAGTGAGTAAGCCCTTCTCGGGCAAGTTTTATCTGGAGCGGCGCGCGGGCGCAGGTACAATATATCTACGATTTGCCCACGCGCACACGCACACAAGCTATTAGACATAAAGCGCGACGGTCTGTTCGTGTGCTTTTTCCTTTTCGAAAAGAGCCGCCAAAGTAGGTCGCCAGCCATACAAAAGACGGATATGTGCTCTCGAGGCCTCCGCATGCACACCCATACCAGCTCGAGCATTGACGCTTCCGCGCTACGTTCGTTTGCCCGCGACACCGAATTACACGCGGAGCGTGCATGTACGCAATCTCCCGGTGCGTAACGGGATAGTTCACAACTAACCGCTGCTCTCTCTCTCTCTCTCTCTCTCTCTCTCTCTCTCTCTTTCTCTCCGAAACTCGCTACTTGGCTCGATCGGAAAATTCGCCAGTGGTCGTCCCGTAACGTCCCGTTGCGTCTCACGCTCTTACGCGATTGCTTGGGCGCGTAAGCATCTCTAATATTTCTTCATCCAGAGAATGGACTTTATAGAACGGGAGAAAGAACGACGGGAGGTTGAGAGAAAAAAGCGTCAAGGTCTCGCGAGGCTCCGGTCTCTCCCAAGCAGCCTCGTCGGTGCCGTCGTCTTCGTCGCGAACGAACCTAACGTTGCCGCAAATCCTTGGCTAACAGCTGTTCACCAGCGCGACTTTACCTGCCGTAGCGATAAGCCATCGCGGGGTCGTTCTTTTTTTTTTTCGTTATACTTTCGGTACGCACTTTGTGCAGATAATCGTGCTTTTTTTCTTTTGCACTCGCATCTTTGTATACGTGTATAAACGTTCGAATCGTTTTCACCGAGCAACAAGTGGTTTCGACGCTTTCGTCTCGTTCCCGAGAGCAAGGATCTAGAAAGAGAGAGAAAGAGATTCCTTTGACCCTATGACGTCCGCTGGTGCTTTGTGTGTGCATGCACGCACTTGTGGGGCTGGCAGATATACACAAACCAGTTTTCTCGGTATCTGTAGGATAAAACGTTGCTCTAATATGTCGGACGTTTTGTGTGCGATGTATCGTTTATGGCTAATTTGTATTTTCATGTATATATCTGTTCATCGTGGCTGCATTTCGATGTCAACCGACGCTTGGATCTCTAAATTTCTTATTATTTGCTGATCGTTTAATACGCATATAATAATGATATATATCAAAGCTCTGACGTATTGCATATTTAATATATATATATATATATATATATATATATATATATATATATATATATATAATACGATGACTTTACATTATAGTTCGAGTGGAAACGTTGAATGCTTCGATCAAAATGAATTGCAAATTTGAAAAGAGCGACTTTAACTCCGCGACTGTAGTTATTGTAATTAAACTTTCTTCGTTTTTCTCGGTTCTCTTTCTCTCTCTTTCTCAATGTTTTGCAATACTCGTTGCAACGAATACTAAATTTTCTACCATTTCATATCCAACTCGAGTTTTGAGTTTCATCGTCCAGGTTATAATGCGTTACGTTTAGGCGTCGGCGACATTTATATTCGCGCGAGATATGTCCATTCTTTCGAACTTCCTCTAACGATTTTATGTAATACGAGCGCGTATTTTCCGAATTTAATCGCACTCTTGAGATTTGTAACGTAATCGCAGAGACGTATAGCGCAACGCGTTTTCTTCACTTTTGTGAATCTTTCTTTAATAAATTCGTTCAGTCGTGCGAGAAGACACTTTTAACGGTAAAGCACTCAATAGCATAAATAATAATCATAAATTCCCGAGATTCCGTGAAACCGTTTCGCCAATCATACCGCGAAATCAAGGCGAGCGTTTTACGCACGGGCGCGCATACGTCGTCGATCCGTGATCGGTGCTGTCAGACGACGAATCGCCGAAATAAAGAGAAAGAGAGAAAGGGCGATTGCCCGTTAACGCGATAAAAAGAGGAGGACGGTCGGAGGGAAAAACATAAATGAAAATAAGAGACGGCGAGAGGCGCAAAGTCGTTGCCTCCGTGGTTACCGCGCGTTGCGATATGTGCACGCGTACGAATACATGCATACACATATACTCATGGCGAACGTCAGCGACGTTGTGCAACGCGCGCTATTCGTATGTTTTCGAAGCAGCATCGAGGCGCTCTCACCACCACCTAAGCCAAAGCTCAACGATACCGCTGGTGTGTGTGTGTGTGTGTGTGTGTGTGTGTGTGTGTGTGTGTGTGTGCGCGTGTGTGCGCGTGTGTGTGCGTGTGTGTGTGCGTGTGTGCGTGCGTGCGTGCGTGTGTGTGTGTGTGTGTGTGCGCGCACGCGTATATAATACATTGACAACGGAGCCTTGAAAAAATGATTTTCGCACGCGGGAACAAATCAACGACACGGGCACTCGGCGGAGGCATAAGTTGAGGGCTAGATCTAAAATCCTTGGCAGCGTTCGTTGAATCCGCGCCTTCCTTCGGCGAACGTTCGCGGAATAAATATTCGTCAAGAATTCGAATCGATTGTGTCGCGTTGAGATATTTCGCGATCTTTGTTCGGTTGCGTTCTTCGATCCGGTTTCACTTAATAATTGGCTCTTGCTCTACGCAACTGTGCTTTTGATCTATTTGTCTTGTTTTTTTATCATTCAATCTTTCTTTTACTTAATTAGTTTTTGAAAAAAAAAAAAAAAAAAAATTTAAATTATTTTATTTAAAAAAAGTTGATATATTAATAATTTTTTTTTTTTTTAATTTTTTATTTTTATTTAAAAATAAAATTCGATATATAAACATTCTTAGTAAAACGAAATCGTTTAGCATTTCTAATCTAATGGATACAAAGAATTTTTACATTTTTTCAAAAAACAAATGTCAAGTTATTATTGAAAATTACAAATGTGAAATAAAAAAAAATGTTGCGATGTAAACAAAAGTCGAGAAAAATAATAATTTCCATATGATAATTTTTTAAGGAATTCGAAATATTTTTTCCGTAATTATTAATATTATACCGGAAGATTAAATATTTAATCGATTCCAAGTAATAAAATATAATTTATGTTTTATGATTATTTATCGAAGCGGCAAAGCTTTTTTCTTTTAATGATAATTAAATAGAAATGATACGAGTGTAAGCACAAGTGAATTTCTGATTCATTGCTCACATATTTTTACCTTGTCTGCGTCTTTTAACGAGATTCTTCGTACAATTACGTAAATACGATCAGACTTAATGAATTATATTTACAATGTCGTGAAAATAAATGTTTAATGAAATCGAAATCTTCTCACATTATTAGAGTCGTAGATCATTTTACTTTCCTTATCAATGTCAATAATAAATTCTCTTCTCCAATTCAAAATCTCTCAACCTATTTGTGAAAGTAAATACGTAATAATGAATGGTTTGTGACTTCGAGAGAGAGAGAGAGAGAGAGAGAAACGAAAAAAAAATTTTAATAATTGCTAAATCGCAAAAGCTACTAAGCAAACGTACTAATTAATTTAAATATATGCAATAGGTATTCTATAATAAATCATCAATACACTAGACCTTTAAAGAGATACACAGTTCGTTGACAAACAAATTTTTCGATCCAAGTAAAAAATTTGCAACCATGGTTGTTATATTATGTTCATGATTAAGATATTTTAAAGATTAATAGGCAAAAATCGAAAACTCGCGAATAAATAAGTTTTTCAAGCTTCGCGTTTTAAAGGTCATTCTGATAACAGTATATGTAGTATACATATACGAGGTCTGGCTATTAAATAACGAGACTGCGCGCCTAGAGGGCGCCGTAGAGGGGTGGGGAAAAAAATGAGTAGTGCGTTGGGTATCTAGATATCTTGTCTATGCACGTACCAAAACACGCGGTTTGAAACGAACGTGTTTTTTTCTCGTGCCGAAAACCATGTGTGACGAAAAACAGGAGCAACGTATCAATCTCAAATTTCTCGTTAAATTGAAAAAAACTTCGACTGAGTGCTGTAAATTGTTGCAAGAGACCTATGGGGACAATTCTCTATCTCGTGCGCGTGTTTTTGAGTGGTGTAAGCGCTTCAGTGAGGGCCGAGTGAGCACTGAAGATGACCAAAGCCCAGGTCGCCCTGTCACTGTTTCAACTCCGGAAACAGTGACCAAAATCAACCAAATTGTGCGTGCAGATCGTCGAATGAGCATCCGGATGATTGCCGAGGCTGTAAACGCCGATAAAGAAACGGTTGGACAAATTTTACACGAGGAATTACACATGACAAAAGTCTGTGCGAAGTTGGTGCCAAAAAACCTGACTCCTGACCAAAAGCTCTTGCGTCAACAGATCTGCTCAGATTTCCTTGAAAGGTTAAAAAAAGATTCCGGACTGATGAAAAACATTATTACTTGCGACGAAACGTGGATTTTTCAATACGATGTTGAAACAAAGCGGCAATCGATGCATTGGAAGACGCAATCTGAATCGCCCAGAATCAAAAAAGCAAGGATGTCCAAATCAAAATTCAAGGCAATGTTGATCGTTTTTTTCGACATTAACGGTATCCTGATTACTGAATGGGTTCCAGAGGGTCAGACTGTCAACCAGACTTACTATTTGTCAGTTTTGGCAACACTGCGAGAACGAGTTCGTAAGAAACGGCCCGAGTTGTGGAAGAACAACTCGTGGATTTTGCACCAGGACAACGCACCTGCCCATAACGCGCTATCTGTGAAGCAGTATTTGGCCGGTAAGCGCGCTCCAGTGCTCGAACACGCGCCGTACTCGCCAGATTTGGCACCGTGCGACTTTTTTTTGTTTCCGAAGATAAAATCTGCTTTGAAAGGGACCCGATTTGAGTCGATGGAAGCGGTAAAGCAAAAAACGGCAGAGCTCCTAAAGGCCCTCACCAAAGAAGACTTCCAGCACTGCTTCGATCAATGGAAAAAACGTATGGAAAGGTGTGTGGCGAGGGAAGGGGAGTATGTTGAAGGGGAGCATTCGAATGTAGAATAATTTTTATAATAAAACCCTTTTTCGTAACCAGTCTCGTTATTTAATTGCCAGACCTCGTACGCTCGTAAAAGAAGAAAGAAAACGTGCGTGCGCGCAAGGCAAAAATTTTACCGTCATAGATCGAGCATTTATTTATAATCGCGATAAGTAAAAAGCTCATATTTATATCCGTATATAAATTGAAAAAGAAAGAGTTTGCATATTCACGCTCGTGAAATCCTTTTCCGCGCGGCTCATTGAATCAGCTTGGTCAGCTGGCGCCAATCGTACACACACACACACACACACACACACACACACACATACATTTTTCGAAAAAATAAGACGTCAATTATCCGCGGCCGCGACGCATGTTAATCGAACGCGCGCATATCTATAAGGACTTTCGTAAAAGTCGCGCTAACGACTTTCACGCAAACGATGCGTGCGCGATCGTCGCGATCGTGAGAGGTGCAACTCACTTTCTTGCCGGCGCGCGTTCGGCTTCCTCCCCTCCGTTAAAATAAGGCTCTCTCGCGGATCTCGTTTCAAGATATCGAGCGGACGAATCCTCGGGAAAGGGGAGGAGGACGAGGAGGAGGCAAAGACGGAAGCTGCCGGCAAAACATCTCGCGCTCGTCTATTAATAGAACCGAGCCGGAGGCTCATAAATGCATGCCTCCAGGAATAGAAAATGTCGGTTACACGCAGCCTTTGCGCACAAGTATTTCTGCTCTCTGGCTCTTTTTTCTTCGCTTTTCATCGATTGCATCGAGTTTTCTCGCGAAATGATTTGCGCGTGAAGAGTGAGAGAGAGAGAGAGAGAGAGAGAGAGAGAGAGAGACAGTCAAAGACCGGTCCCTCCTCTCGCGGAGAAGATAAGGCGCCGGCGCGGAAACGCCGCGCATAATTGCACAAAAATTATGTGGCAGCCGAGTCGACCTCAAAATCGACGTCGCAATAGCCAATTATTTTGAAGGTGCACTTTCTTCTGCTTCTTCTTTTTCTTCTTCTTCTTCTTCTTATTCTTTCATGTTTTATGCGGCGCTAAGATTTTATCGTGGCTTTGGTACATATAGGCTGTACGAAAGCCAGCGAGCGTCAGAGAAAGAGTACACAGGAGTAGTGGAGGAATATAATCGTCGACAGATCGAGTTCTCGCGTGACGAAAATAGAAATCCTTTCTTTTATTTTCTCATCGGGAGTAAATTGCCCCGCGTGGCCGCGTGCTTCTTTTTTTTCGACCAAGAGTAACTGTAACGCGTTTAAATTTTCTACGTGCACGCACACACACACGCGCGCGCGCGCACACACTTATTTATGCAAATTATTAGCAACGTGCGCGTTAGACGCTTGAATTACAATATTTGTATTTTTAGCCAAATTCGTTTCTATTTTTACATTAGATAAACTTTTACGATCGCGTATTATCTTATATTTTATCGTAAAAGTGCCTTGAATGTTCCGCGAGGTGAAAAAAGAGAGAGAAAAGTTGGCGAATAATTTGAGCGCTAGGGTAATGTGAAAATTGATACCTTGTCACTTTGTCGGCCGTCTTTTCAGGAAAATAAACGACAATGCTGCAAGTGCGCGAGCGCGCGATATTTTCCTTAACTCTATCTAGAAAAATTTTCTCTCATTATAATAACGTCATCGCTTATTTAGGTAGAAAATTACAATGAGTTGACAATGTGCTTTAAAAGCAATACGCGCTTTTATTTTTTTTTAAGGATAACAATGTTTCTTCGTTTCTTATCGAAAAAATATACAAGATAGGAAAAAGAGGTTTTCAAAGAACTGTCGTTTAAATAATTTTAAAAAATTTTTTTTTCCTTTAAACATAAATTATCTCGAACTGTTAATTAACTTGCAAAATGTCTAGAAAATGTTTGAACGCGCAAATTACAAATTTTTGTAATTTTTTGTAATTTATATTATTCATAAAAAAAAAATTTTTTTAAAAAGTGTTTATTTTCAAATTGAAATTTGAACTAGTAGCGTGTAAAAAGCCTTTGTTTACAAACTCAACGTTCGGCATATCAATAAGCCAGTACATTGCAAAAATCGTCCTTTATTGGTTTCTTGCAGGAGCGAAAGAAAAAAAAAAAAAAGAAAAAAAAAAAAAAAAAAAAAACAAAATCCACGGGCGACAACCCCCAGTAGTCCTTGAGCGACACCTCGACACGTACATCCACGCGACGAGACGAGCATTTAATCTCGGCGCGTTCACGGACGCAGTCGGGGCTTCCTTCCTACTTTGTGTATCGCGAAGAACGACGGCAAGTTATATCGAGGAGAATGGCTTCCTTTTTTTTCGATCGATTATTCCACTACACCTCGATTCATAACATACACCGCGTAAACGCAAACATGATTTTATGACTTAATACCATAAATCGTGCCTCTAGCCATTGATCGATACCCGATTTACGATTATTATTTCCATACCGAGGATAACTTTATTGTTAGATTATGTTGTGCGCGAACGAGTATTTTCTTTTTTCGCAAGCGCGTGCGCCGACCGCCGTCGATTGATGTTTATTTTAAAAGCGCGAGCTAATCGCATTCTTTGAAAGGTCGATTAGAATCCTTTAACGTTCTTCTTCTTGCTTCTTCTTGCTTTTTCTTACTTCTTCTTGCTTCTCGATGAATAGTAATAATAATGAAAAGAAATATTGCGTATAAAAAATTTCAAAACGATTATCGACAAACTTTACGCATTGACGAAATATGTGGAACAAAAGGAAAATAAAAAATCAAAGTATTCGTAGAATTCATCGTTATTTATAAAATAAGATTTTACCGCATTAGTTAACTTTTTATTTTCATTTTCTTTTTTTTTTTTTTTTTTTATATATAAATCTCTATTTAAAGATCCAATTAACCTTATAAATTTTTTTTTTATTTTTTTTTGCTATTTGCTAAAAATCTCAAGCTATTAATTTGAATTACTAAAGAAAGAAAAGTAAAAGAAGAAGAAGAAAAAAACGGTATTTACAGAAGCCTTTGCGTCTGAAAAGATAAAGAGTGAGAGAGAGAGAGAGCGAGCGTTGCATTAAATGCCGCGACCTTCGTCGATAGAGTTCAACAATACAACAACTCTTGGGTTTTTCCTTCTTTCGCAGACTTGTTACTTTTTACATGCAATTACTCAATGCTCAATTGATTTAATGGATTATTTAATTTCGCAATAAAAATTCAACATATTTTCGTGCGGCATCAATTTAATAAACGTCATAATATAAGCATTGATTTATACATCGCAGGTTGTCGGAAAATTAACGCTTTTGCAAATTTTGTAATTATTTGTTAACGATTCCGATGTTTGTTGAATAATTTCATCGTTTATCGCAATTGCCCAACGAGCATCGAGAATAATTTTAATTATATTTTAAAAACATGGGTATAATGTAGACCGTAGAGAGAGAGAGAGAGAGAGAGAGACAAGCGGAAAGCTGCAGCGAAGAAGCGAGAAGCTTCGCTGGTCCGCGAAGCGTAACCGTTATGCAACATATTGTTGCTCCGCGACCTTGCCGCAGGATGCGTTGAAATTATCTTGTGCGCTAACGCTGTCGAGAACCAAGTTTAATCGATACGATCCTTCTGTATTCCATGCATCGAGTTTTAATACCAATTACTATGCGCAACTCTTTTTTAGCTTTCCTGACTAATTTTTTTTTTTTTTTTTTTTTTTTTTTTTTTTTTTTTTTTTTTTTTTTTTTCTCCTCGAAATGGTTAGATTTTCTTTTCTCCTTTTGGCGCGTTGTTAAAACTTATTCAAAGGATCAAGCTTATCAATGAAGGCAATAGATATTAGTAATGTGAAATTGTTTGTTCCGTCGTAAAGAATAATTCGACAAAAGGTAGAGTTGGCAAATGCGCGCAAATAGATAAAAAGTCGTGATCGGTAAGCCGCGTATTGCCGTATCCGGTCTGCATCTATTTGTGTATGCACAAGTACTACTCTTCTAACTCCTTGCAGTTTAATTACTACATTTCTTATTATGTACAACATGTTTACAATCGTGTATTTATACTTCTCTTGACTTAATCAGCGATAGTCTTGTATTATTGTTATTATTATTATTATTATTAATATTTTTTTTTTTCATTAATTAAGATAGCGCAAATAATTTCTTGGATATGTTTACTCGAGAAATGTTTATTTTACAATAGAAGTGTATATGATATTCCTTGAATATGTATACCTTTTCAACTTGACAGGCCGATAAAAAAAAGTCGCAAACAACGCACTTTTGCATTTGATTTTTTTTTTTTTTTTTTTTTTTTTTTTTTTTTTTTTTTTTTTTTGTGCAAACACCGTAATTGCGTTTGATTGATTCCATAAAAACAACGAAATTTCGTAGTCGCGCGCTAATTTCTTTTTTAAAATCCAATATTTTATATTCGGAAAAAATTTTTATTTCAGTTTTACTTTTTTTTTTCGAATACAAAACCAGCTAAACAACTTAAATCTTCGTTCGATAAAGTATTCGAGATATCATCTAGACTTGAAAGTAAAAATAAATTCCGACAAAAGTGAAATCATTTTAGCTAAAGAAACCTTGTGTATTTATATCCTACGGCATCCACATAATGAAAAGGTTCATAAAGGGAAAGAGAGTTTCGTATATTACCATAAAATTCTTATTGATGAAATTCTATCGGTAATTTTATGTGGAAAACCTAATGAGATATCTGAAAATATAGATTGCTGACCCAACATGTTTTGATAAATATGCAAATTAAAATTTCTCGCTAGCGCTCCGAATTACTCTAACTAGTTTTGGATTCTTGGCCGTCGGTGTCAAATTTTTACTGCTTTTGATCGAGCATGCCGTTGTTTATTTATTTATTTATTTCTTTATTTATTTATTTATTTATTTATTTCTTTATTTTTTTTATTCGGTCATGCGAACACTTCAATGTCAATGTCATAAAAGTATGCGAAACTAATTGTCAAATCAGTAATAAATCAATTACAATTTTTTTTCAAAGACAATATTATCGGCTAATATGAAAACAATTATCCTTTTATAAAATGATAAATTTTATAATGTATTTATATGAGTTGCAGGATTGATTTGGTTGATGAAAAAATTTTTGATAAAAAAACGCCTATTTATATCTGGCTAATTGAATATTTCTTTTAGACACCTTGTGCGTCAAAAATCTAATACGTAACAACAAAAAATGTAAATAAGGATAAAATACAATTGAAAAAGATCGTATCGTAGCTAATGCCCTATCTATAAGCATTATGGAATGATGATGATGATTATTATTATCGATTCAAATTAACTTTCAATGACTTATAATATTGGTTTAATATAAGATAATGAAATTTTAAATAATCCACAATTTTTAAAAATATACTATTTTCGTTAAAAAAATTAAACGCCATCATATTGATTATTATTTTTATTCCTAGATGATTTTTATCTTCGTTTTTAGCATAGGTCAGTTTAAAATTTTTACAATCTGTTGAAACATAGTTAATAATTGATTGATGTGACGTAAAAACAATATATTTGCTGTTAATGTAATAAAAACGCACAAACTTATGTAATCTCGGTGCTTTTTATTACCAACGATCAACTTAAAAATAATTCTATTCATAATTTTAATTCTAATATAATTTACATTTTAAATTTTAAAAATCTTGGAAACAAAGAATGACACAACAATCTATTCGAAGTAAAAAAAAGTCACTCTGGTGAAAGTTTTATTTCATCTATCGCTCGATAAAGTGTGCCATCATTTTGTAATAATAATAAAATAGCGAGGATCAAAGATTAAATTTAAAATCCGACGACAGTTTTATTTTTATTCCATGTGTGAGCACAAATCATTCTATAAAAAATAAAGTAAAACTTGACGTATTAGAAAAACGATAGACTTAGCGTATTCCTTGGTAAATGTGAATTTTCAAAGAGTTAACCGCACGCGCGCTCAATAATTTGAAAATTTTAGCTTCGCAAAGCCTCGGAAAAGTTTGAACTTCAGACGCGCGCATTTTCTAAAAGATGGCAAAGAAAAATCCGAGCTCAATCGTACAGGTGACACGAGGAGACCGGAAGCCGACGATAAATCACGGCCCCCTCCTCTCTCTCTTTCTCTCTCTCACTTGTTGTCCACTCTTGTTTACACGCACATCCCCGACAGGAAAGCCTCGAGGCGTATACTCATTTTTTTTCGAGCGTGAGCATTAAGAATGCAGAACGCGAGGTTGACGCGAGTTCGCATCGATGGAAGCTCGCGATAGCTCGGTCCTCGAATGCTCGTGCGCCGCGCGCACAGGAGACGTTCCCCGAAGAATTGATCGACTCGTCGTCGATCGATTCGAATAACCCGAGAGAGAGAGAGAGAGAGAGAGAGAGAGAGAGAGAGACAGAGAGAGGGGGGGCGGGGGAATAAATAATCAACGTACATACCGAGGCGCGCGTATCGGAAGGATTCTTGGATCCGTTAAGGCCGGTCGTTGGCCTTGACGCACCGCCACGAGCGAGCAACGCGATATTAGCGAGACGAGCGAGCCTTTCGGCTTCCACCTCTGGCTTTTATCCGCCGACTTCTCTTATTTTACTCTTTCTCTCTGGTAACGCGCCTTGGATTTTGCATGTTTTTATTCGTCGAATTATCCGTTGGGAGAATTGCTCCATCCTATATTCTGCTTAAACGTTTTTTTTTTTTCTTTTTCATATCCGTTTACTGTTAGAGAGAGAGCTAATTTTTTTTTTTTTTTTTTTTTTTTTTGCCTGCGTTACGACATCGGTTTGATTCAAATGGAAACTTTATGTTGTCGATCTATCAACCGATGAAGTTTTTATTTTTTTTTGCTTCGTTTTTTTTTTCTTTTTGTAAAAAATCATAAATTTTCTTTTAAATGTGCTATTTTCAACTCGCTGTTTCAATCAAAATAGCATCGCGTGTCAGATGTCATAAATAACTTTTGTTTATTTTTATAGAATTCCTTTTCCCTTTATAAGTTTATAAGAACATACACGGCTATTCTGGTCAAATTAAAAAGGTAGCGCGTTCAATCGTCTCGTTCCAACGAAGCAAAGACTACTCGAGTTCTTTGTCTCCTTGGTTTCGCGCGAGGTTTCGCGTACGCGTTATTCAGCCGAAGCATTGACTCTGAGCCGATGTCGAGTTCGAATCCAGGGTTAACTCTCTTCGTATTTTGTATTTTGTTACTGTTTTTATTTTTTTGACGCTAAACGATTGCCGATCGACGAGTGGAATAATGCAGTTAAGCGTAATAGCATTTGTATAGGTATGCGTTTGTTTGCGAGTACGTCGCGTATGTGCACAAGGTTCGTTGAAAATGTGTCACTGTCAATATAAATTCTTCATCGGTATGCGCAACGCTCGTCTAATCGCTGATCGCAGACAATGCCCCAAGCGAATTTCAATCGTGTCAGAAGAGAGAAGTTATATCAAAAGAAACCTAAATATAATAAGAACTTTTTTTGTTACCTTCGACCGCTGAACATACACAAATATATCCGCTGTCGTTTCTTCGTCTTGAAGCAACGCTTGAAAACGGTCTTCCCATCGGTGTGATATACCTAAGGCGCTTTATTCACGAAGATTGAGTGCCTGCACAAGCATGGCTATTAAATCGATTGCAAAAAAAAAAACGACATTTTTTAGCGTCAATATGAGTGATTGATAAAGTTGTCGATCGTTAACGTTTCCGATGAATAATTAAGCAAATCATATAAAATGTATGCATTTGATGGATTTCGAATCGAATGTTTTACGAATATAAAATGCTTTAGAAAGAAAGTAGTAGTATAGTAGTAGTTTAAATCGATTATTGCAACCTTAAATATTTTTTTTTTTTTTTTTTTTTTCCAAATAATGTCTAAAATGACATTTAAACTCAATTAGCGTAGTACTTTATTTATACACATAGATGGAAATAGATCTTTTGTAATTAGCGATTGATGTAATTATTATTGGTAGCAATATCTGATAATGTAACTTTCTGTCTGCAAACACATTATCATTGGTAATGTTTAGAATGCATGAAAATTATTGGCTATTCCAACGATTCATTCCACGACTCGAATATTTTCAAGAAACTTATAATTGTTTTCAAATCTTTGGAATCGAACAAAACTCTGTAGGACAAAAGCAAGAAATTCGAAATTCATTACAAGCGCGTTATTATATATAATTAATTACAACGATAAAATTTAATATTTATAATAAGGTATCGTTCAAGTTACTCAATTTATCAAAAGAAGTCAACGGATATAAGACAAAATGACTGGTTTTATTTTTTCATTTGAAACTAATAGAAGCTAAAGTTCGATAAAAAGTTGAATCTCGTAAAAACTTGACCTTGATTAAATGGCATTTTCATTAACGATTCAAAACTCTTGCCTCGTATTCATCGTCGCAGCTTGGATCGTAGATCTTCAGCGAGCTACCGGTTTGATATAAAAACCCCGTTGTACTTGGTTTAAATATTCGATTGCTCGATTATCTGCGCATTAGATCACCGAAACGATCGAGCCCAGTGTGCGTCTTTCCTCCAGCTATTAAAATCCGATATCCGCGAGATCATTTCCTATCTCCTTGCCTCAGAATTGCCCGGAATCCCTTTATAATGGCTTCGCCATCCCAGCGTTAGCTTCCATTCTCTCTCTCTCTCTCTCTCTCTCTCTCTCTATCTATCTATCTATCTATCTATATTATGCAATTTTTTCCCGCATTCTCGCGATTTTCGCCGCTTTATATCACGCGACGACTTTGCGCTACGTTGCCAAAGATTAAGTTTCTGCATGTGTATGTAAGCGTTTGATTTCATGTGAGCTTTTCCGTGACATAAGGCAAAATCGTTGAATGCATTTTACTGGAAATATTACGATATTACAATGGCTTATTCGATTATTTTTTGCCATTTTTCAAAAATTTATTTAACGCATTAAAGAGAGAAAGAGAGAGAGAGAGAGAGAGAGAGAAATTCACACTTGTATATAGATTGAATTTTCAAAGCACGGGATCAGCATTTAGATAGCAAGCGAGCGCGCGCGTACGAAATCGTTCGTTGTAATACAGGTGATACACGGAAACGTACACGTGCGGTGGGACCTTTCACTGTATACGTATACATATACTCAGAGAGCGGAATATAGCTCGTTGTATTTGGGCGCACATGCCAACTCTCTTTCTCTCACTGACTCGATCGAGGCGCACAATGCTCGCGGTCGTACATTCGTAAAGAGATTGCGCGAGCCGCAGGCTTATTAAATTTTCCAAGCATTCTCGAGCGATCCGGCGCCAAGTTTCACAAGTGTCGATCACCTCTTCTACTCCCGCTAATTACTCGCTAATGCCGGTGACATTGCCTCGCTCGTATGCTTCGTTACGTACACATATATGCACACACATAAATTGGTTTGCATTTTTTACGCCTCGATGCCTCCGATGCGTACGCGCGTTAACGCCGCTGAGACGACGTCGTCGAGGACGATGAAGATAAGTGACGGTTTTCATCTACCTATTAATCTTTGTCTATGTGTGTCCGTAACGATGTGTGTATGTGTGTGTGTGTGTGTGTGTGTGCGTGCGCGCGTATTTTTTCGGAGGGAAATCGAAGCTGGTAATTTTTTAAAATGGCTAATTACGGCATTAAAAGTACAAACTCGAATTAAGTTTGACTGGGTATCTTGCGCAAAATAAAATTTACCTTTACACGATCTTAAATCTAGTTTGATCGAATCTATCGAATATGAAAAAAAAAAAGAAAGAAAAAAAAAGAAAAAGAAAAAAATAAAGATGTTTTTTTACAATAATCGGCATAATAAAAAGTGAATAAAAAAATTAAGAAACCACGGATACGTGATACACTTTTAAGTCATTCACGGTTGTTACAGAAAAAAAATACGATGTACTTCCACGAAATCGTAAATTATTTTAAAACTGATGATAAGAAAAGAGGAGCGCTGTACTATAAAAATGTTATCGAAACGAAGCTAGAACAAAATGAAGAAACAAACAAACGGAAAGACAAATATTTTCTTGCGAAGAGACTCGAATAAAAATGAGAGGAGCTTCAAAGAAACGTTAATCGGCGCTTGCGCACGCGAAGCAAACGAATCCGTGCTGATGCGACAAAAAGAAAAAAAAAAAAAAAAAGTAAAAAGTAAAAAGTAAAAAGTATATCGCATTATACGCGCCGGTCTCTAATCACGCCATCGAGCTGCAGCAGTGTCCTCTCGAGTGCAAACGAGTGCACATGAATAAGTCATAACTCGTCGAGTCAATGGTCAATGCGATCGAGCCGAGAGAAGCGCGCCTCTATGTAGGAAAAAGCCCCGTAAAAGTTGCCGACATCGAGACGAGACTAAGCTGCACTCGCCGAGCGGAAGTCGTCGATCCTTCGAAGGAAGAAAAGCGCCGAGATGAACCGAGAGATGCGCGCGTAAGAGTAAGAAGAGAGAGAGAGAGAGAGAGAGAGAGAGAGAGAGAGAGACGGTCGTCATCCTCGTCGTTGACAGCCACTCTGATATAGGAGGCCTTGGCGAGCCTTGACCGATGATGGACCGTTAACCGACGCGACAACGCGGCCTACCTACTATAAGCCTCGACCGGCTTCTTAGCTTTGCCATTATACCTAGAGCACGCTAGTCGCGCGAATTTTTTCAACAAAGCGCCAGTGGCTAGTCGCTTCAGCCTCGTTTACTCGCTTAAGAACTCGCGGTCGGCTTCTCATTTTTTTTTACGAAAAAACATTTTTTAAGAGGTGAAAAATTTAACGAAACGAAACTTTTGCGCCTTAATAAAGTGCTTCGATAAATATACGCCACGAAAAAATAAAAGGAAGACGCGAGATTCATATCAACTTGTTTTCTATCCCATACATCATAAATATACATGTGCGTGTACCTATGTGTGCTTCGCATCAAGTCGGTATAATACAAACTCGTCGATCGACGAGTAAGTTTAATGCGCGAACGTCGTATTGGTACAGCTTGCGGAATTGATGCGTAATGGTACGAGTCTTTTCTTAGTTCGGTCATACGACTCTACTACTTTTTACACCGTTCGTATAGAACATTATTTTGTTTAGGCTGGAATATTTTGACGACAAACTTGCCGCTGGTTTAAAGTTTGATCGAATTAAAAAATAAATTTATACGTTTAAGTCGTTGTTAATTTTATAAGTTTATATTTTCATGTCGTTGAAAACTTATTTATACGAGGCTTACATCTTCAGCTATAAAAATTGTTAAATCGTAGTCGATCGAAACAACGCTTAGAACACCAAAAGCATAGATAATGAGAATTCCTTTTGCTTTTCTTAATGTAAAAAAAAAAAAAAAAAAAAATTTTTCGGAGCAACGTAAATTTCTCTCTCTCTCTCTCTCTCTCGGTTCTCTCGGCACACACTGGATATAAAGTCTAAGATGCACGAATCACGCGTCAAATGTGCATCGACGTGTGCATGCTGTACGTATTGCTCGATAATGCAGCCTGACCAAGGAAAATAATAAATAAAAGCGACGGTAAACTATGTATTTCCTTGTCAGAACAATGACCCACTGACATAGAAAACCCATAACTCGCTTCTGCCCCATAATCAACGAATCCGTCGTTCGTAATATACTTACTTTGTGCGTACCTAACTGAGCTCTCGCGCAATTCTAGTAGCATAGAAATTATTGAAAAATAATCTTGTCCCTAATTTTATTCCAAACTTACGGCGATAAATAGTTACCGCTGGTTCTCGAATTTGCGCATGAGGCAATAAACTTCTCAAGAAGAATTGAAGAGAAATTAATTTTGCTTCTTAAATTAATTTTTTCTTTACTTTTGCCCGATTGACTTGGAAAATAAAATATTAATTAGCTTAAGAAATAAGCTAGAATTATATCATCGAAAATACTTTGTCTAAAAATTAACTTATAAAAATAGATTTCATTTTTTATTGAGAAAAGTGAACTATATATAATTTAAACCTTTAATATTTTTATAATTAAAGCATAAAATCAAATTATTAAAAATAAAATAAAATCATGATTTAAATAATATGTTATGTACATTATTCAAAGTTTTAAAATTATCGTAGATTAGGAATTAAAAAATATTTTGCGAAATAATTTTTCAAATTCTTTGTATAAGCGCAAAGCGTTAACTAACGAGCAAAGTTGCACAATTACTAATCAAATTAATCAAATTTTACAATCCATTAATATTGCTGCGATGATTCAACGCTAGTCAAGATACTCAAACGAGTAATTTTTTGCAATAAAGCAGTTCACATTTAGTAATAATTAACAAACCGTTGTGATATAAAACATTGTTTTATTTATTCTTTTATGGATTTATAATTTTACCGTCAGAGGAGTGTTGGATGAAGACAAAAAAAAAAAAATTTATCTATCTATAACTTTGAACGTAAAAAATTTTCCACCACGACAAGCTAACTCGAGGAAACTAACTCATTCTTTAACGAACATTAATTTTTTCTTAATGACAAAGGATCTGCTAAAGGATAATTTTGAAGTATAACCAATTAAAATAAAAACTATTAAGTAATAATTATAATGAGATTATGCAACAGCTCTGCTTTTTTTCTTCGCTTTATTAAATTACTGTATAAATTATGTATTTTCATACTTTCATATGTATTATAGATAATGGTAATGTGCAGGGTAATTTATGTATGTATGTAGAAGGTATGAGATTAACGCGAGCGAATGAACAGTTGTAAAAGTCGACCTAAATAATTTTATTCAAATATTTAGATTTAAATTAAATAGTAATCGCGTTATATTAATTTATAAATTTTGTCTTTTTTTTTTTTTCATTTTTTTTAATAAACGTCATGGACATCAAATTCAACGAATGACAAAGAATGACAAACATTTTTCTAACGTTTTTCTTTCGAAAAAGACAAATTTTGATTAACTGCAGCTAAACTGCTATAATGGCATTTTTTATGAAACTACGCAATAATAAAGTGAAAACAAGTTTTGGTTTCGTTCCGATTGAAATATTTTAAAAGAATAAGTTGAGATATTCGCCTGTAATTCTGCAATACAGTGAATAATAACAATAGAGAAAGTGCAAGTGGTGTTTGTTTTACATAAGTTGAAATCTATTATGTACCTCAATTGGAATAGAGCGCGCGTACAGTGTTGTCGTGGAAAGTAACTATCGATAATTAAACGGTAAACCGATCTTTTTAATTTTTCGTATACGGGGATATAGATATTTTGAAAAACCAATTAAAGTATCGACGATCACAAATTGGATCAAATAATTTTTCTTTTCTTTACAACAAACAAATAAATTTACGGAATAAATTTGAAATTTAAAAGTAAAACGATAAGCGTTAATTGGTATATATGATTTTTTTTTTTTTTTTTTTTTTTTTTTTTTTTTTTTTTTTTTTTTTTTTTTCTCGACGTTCTCTTTCGTGGCAGGTAACATAGGATAGCTTTATCTCTACGAGCGCAGAGGAATATGCATGAATTTCGATTGGCTATTCTGATAATAGCGCACCGGCGCATCGGACAATAGTGTCTCGGATGATAATTTTCAATCTCTAATGGCCGCGGCGCGCCATTGCGTCACGCAATTATGAAACAAAATAACTACGTTTACTTATTTTCGCGGAAATCTTCTTTGCTTAATTAGCTCGTTACACGAGAGGCGCTCGGTCTGTTCCTTTGCGTTTTACGCGCCGAGTAACCTCCGCCGTCCGGTTTTAATCATCGAAGCGGCTCGATACTTCACTCGATCGTTAGCCATCGGCTAAAATACAATCGGTTGCCGAGCAATCGATAAAATAATTGCGAGAGAGGATAAATTTTCGTGCCAAGCCGGAAGTTTAACGCTTAACCGTTCCACCGCTCTAACGTCTCTAATGGACATGTTATTCAAAATCTAAATAATTTTTTACGTCCCAGATGAGCGATTAACTCGCGTGTTATTTAAAAATTACATCATTCGCGACGTTGCCGCTTGTGTAGAAAACTTTCTAATAAGATAATTTAATTCGTGTAAAAATATTTCGCGATAAATAATATTTATCAATTACAGTATACTAGCGTAAATTTACAAATGGGAAATTATCTCGAATCTAAACGACGTATCTAAAACTGAAAAATCTGTTATTATAATCCCGCTGTTAACGAAGAAAAAAAAAAAAAAAAAAAAAAAAAAAAAAAAAAAAAAAATTACAATATTTGGCATCGTCGTACGAGTCATCCTCTTTATGTCACGCCGTCTTGAACATTATAGTTTCGGAAAAAACATAAAAACGCGCTTTACACAAAAAAGAAAAAAAATAACAACAATCGGTCGTTATTCTCCTTTAAAAGGACTAATCTTTTTTTTTTTTTTTTTTTTTTTTTTTTTTTTTTGCGAATTTAAACAATTTGCTTCTCTTCGGTGTTTTTTTCCTATATTTTCACGATATCTGCGCAAAACTTCAACTTTAACTATTTAAAGAATATTATACGCTTACGTCGTGCGAGTTAAGGATAAATTTTTCATGCACGAATCCGTGCATATTTTTCGTGTGCATGCGGATCTAGCGGCGAAAAACACGAGCAAAATCCGCGTAAAAATAAATGTAAGGCTCTAATGGGGCTACGTTGTGGTAACAAAGAACGACATTGTTACATAGGACCTTATGCTATACTTCATTTTGCCATACTTCATTTTTTGCAAGACGATTCTCAGACTTTTTGCTTCAAATTTTTTACTCAACTTTTTGTGCCAATCTTTTAAGCAGACTTTTTTTTCCACGTCAAAAAAAAATTGACGGTTAAAAAATACTGTCAAAAAGTCTGAGAAAAAAATATAGTAAAAAAAGCAATGCTTTCAAGAGATAATGCTTTTAAGAAGAAGAAGAAGAAGAAGAAGAAGAAAAAAATAAGAAGAAGAAGGAGTCTGGATTTTCCAAACATAAAAATAAAGAAGGCATCGTGCAGTATGGACCCGTGTCCAATACTTATTTATCGTATTAAAGCCACGCAGGTCGCGAGGATCCACGAGGTCGCGGTATAAGTTTAGCTCTTATTATATCTAACAAAGCGATTTTAAACAAAGCAAAGAAACAAGATAAGCACACAAGGAATTTTTGTATGTGCGCGTTTACTTTTGAATGCATTTACTTTTTAATGGCATCCTGCGTATGGCAAAGCTTGCAAATTTCTTTATGCGTAGGCGCGCGCGCGCGTGTGTGTGTGTATGTGTATGTGTATATACACGAACATGCGCTGTAAAGTATCGTGTGTAAACTGGGCGTTTGGTTACTGGATTCCATTTGCTAATGTTTGATTACTTTTCTTTTTTTTTTAGGCTACATAATATGAGTTTTATATAAAAAACACTCTTCGATAAATTATGCAATGATAGAATTTTTTTTTAGAATTTAAAATTAATCGTGATCCGAAGAAATATACTCGTATTATATTTATTAGAATCATAAAAGGCGCTTTTAGGATTTTAACATTTAATTTTGTTAATATTTCCGCAACTTGAATATTATGATTTCATTTTCATCGATAGTTTTGTAAAAACAGAAATAATTTTTAAAAATTTTTCAACGTAACGAGAACAGTGCATCGATCTAGTTTTATCAAAGAATAAAATAAAGAAAAGAACGTATACCGTTGCTTAATTAATATCAACTTAAGCACAGGCACGCGCGCACGAGCACGAGCACGCATGGGTATTTATTGTGAAAAAATGAAAATGCTTCTGAACATTTAAAGATTCAACGAGTTTAAAATAATCTTCTCGGTATATCTTAGATTATACCTATGCTGATGAGCCTTAGACACATGATAATTGCTTCTTTTTACACTCGATTGTTTTGCAGATGGCGTGGATCCGTGTACAAGCTCATTTGGCGAGAACTACTGGTCTATCTAATAGCTTACTACGTCATTAATTTTATTTATCGATACGCGCTCAACGAGGATCAGCAGAGGTGAGTCATTACGTAGCGAATATCTCAAACTTTATTAACTTTGGTAATTACTTAAATAAATAAATAAATAAATAAATAAATTTTACGTGTAAAGTATCGCTTGATAAATATTTTATTATAAATTAATTTTTTAATAACGACTACTTAACGTAGATATTGTAATGATCTGTTTTGCCGGCACATAATTCGAGTTTTAAAATCGATCAAAAGCACGCGTGAGTCATTGACGATTGGTGCCGGTCACGTTTATCGCTCATTATGAATATAGAGAATTGCAAACCATTAATGAACGACTCTCAAAGCTAATTCCATTCGATACGAATTTAACTTTATCGATCTAAAGCTAATCTTCATAAGTCCGATATAATAACGCCGCTTGTGATCAAAACTTGAACGTGAAATTTAGTGAAGTAAAAAAAACATTTACATTTGCATAATGTAGCCTCCATCTTAGACGTGCATCTCTTTTAAAGAATCTTGACTTTTATATTTTTCTTTTTATTTCTTTAATTTCGTTTTTATTTTTATATAATACTTTAAGCTCGGTGCAATACTGTCGAATAGCTTTAATTTGCTCAATCTCATTTATTTAAAGTATAATCGTAATGTGTTAAAAAAAAAAAAAAAAAAAAAAAAAAAAAAAAAAAAAAAAACGAAAGGACATATGTAAACTAAAATTAATTTTAATGTCAACTTGTGCCAGTATAAAAATTATTATCGTATATTCGAATTCGAGTCGAGATTATCGGTGATGTTGGTAAATTATTGCTTGCATTCAAACATAAATTTTAATTCAACTATATACTATATATATATATATATATAATTACAATATTCGATTACTTTATTACTATTAAATTAAAGTTTATATAGTAAATTTTGCAGCGATCGATATCTCAACAATGTAATAAATCGGATAAATCATCGATTAAAGTAAATGTTGATCGATTGATTATATTAATGGACATAAAAGTGTATTAAAAGTATAAAATCGTTTTTATGAGGATATTCCGCTTAATTTCAGGGTATTCGAAAGGATTCGTTACTACTTTGGAAACTCGAGCGAGTCGATACCCATGTCTTTTGTCCTGGGCTTTTACGTGAGTCTGGTCGTTAAGAGGTGGTGGGAGCAATATAAACTTTTGCCTTGGCCAGACAACCTTGCCCTTTTCATAAGCGCTGCTATCCCCGGCAATGTGAGTATTTTTTATTTTAAATTTTTTACACGCACATACATGGCTTTCTTATTTATTCGCGCTCGACTCGACTTTTTAAGATACGTATGTTATGTTTTAAGATGCATTTGGTTTTTTGTCGTACGCGCGCCGATGAGTTTATGTCGATGAAATCGCTATTCGAAATTACTATTATGGGGAATAATAATATTTAAATGTAGATTATATAGCCTCGACCAAAAAAACAAAATTTTTTTTCATCCAATCTTTGCTTCCGGCTTTTACAATACTTTTTTAAAGTTCCTTTTTTTTCAATTAGCGCTCGCAATCGCATTACAAACGAGGTAATTGATGTGGCCTCGTCCAATTGTCGTTTACTATTTTATTTTTATATATACATATATATATATATTTTTTTTTTTTTCTACTCATTACCACGCTAATGAATCACCATGACACGTTTTGCGCAGTGTCGTTAACCTCCGTCTACGATAGAAATAACCGCGGAAAAGTCGCTTTTTTCCGCATAACGAGAAAAATATCGCAATTTAATTTTTTTTTTTTTTTTTTTTTTTTTTTTTTTTTAAATAATCCACGTATGTACATCTTCGATCGATAGTTGCCAGCAGCATCGCCGCCGTCACACGTTGTTGAAAGTGCATTCGGCGAAAAAACAAAAATAAACGCAATTATTTATGTAAATCGTAAGAATATATCGAATAAAAGATAAATAATGATTTCGCTCATTAATACACAAATTGATACGACAAATTTTTCGAGTAAAAAGAAAGTTAAAACCTACCTATTAGAGTAGTAAATTTTTTTGACAAATTCATAATTATTTATAATAAACGTATACCAAAAAAAATTTTTGAAAGCTTACGTAATCGTAATCGATGAGTAAATTAAAAAAAAAAGCAATTGAGATCAGCACCGATCGTATAAATGGTAAAAAGTAGTAGCTCATTTTATTTTTAGAACCACACAGCTATAAAGTCAAACACATCCTTTTTTATCATTTAGGTAGCCTTGCTGCATCGAAACAATTATACCTTTGCTCGTAATTTCAATTTTCATGGAAAATAATTATAAATAAATAAATAACTTGAATAACTTGAATAACTCAAAAAGTTCAATATCAATAATAGTTTTAATTATTCAGCAAACGTTTGTTTCCTTATATTTTTACAACTGTTATAATTTATCATTAATATTTATAAAAGTCGTGTATTTACAGAAAATTGTTTTAACTTGCTATTAGATTATTATATTTGCATAAATTTAAGATGCAAACAATTTTTATTTAAAATAATGAATGTTTTTACGCTTAAAGTAGTCGGAAAAAATAATTGAACGTACAAACGTTTATACGCGTATGTACGCGTGTGCTGTAAACAACGCAATACCTATGGGTATATGTATACATATACATATACTAGTAAAATGTAGATTAAAATTAATTTCACCCAGCGGCATGCTATATTGCTATGATGATTATTTTATTATTATTTTTTGCCTCGATATTTCAGGACGAACGAGGACGACTAATGCGTCGAAATATCGTCCGGTATGCGGTTCTCGCATACGTCATAACTCTTCAGAGGATTTCGCTGCGCGTCAAAAGGCGATTCCCGACTCTTCAGCACATCGTCGACGTTGGTCAGTGAGTTTTTTTAATCCACCTATAATGTTACATCTACATATGAATATTAATATGAATATGAATATACGTATATATCTACCTATACACATATATTAAGTTTTTTTTAACGTAATATAAATATATATATATATATATATATATATATATATATATATATATATATGTATACGCATCATGGAGTTTTCCTAACGCGACGCCGCCTCGTTAACATCTTCAATTTCCTTATGTACGTTTAATCCTCGTTTAACTCGCCTTAAACTCGGTAAGATCTTACTGTAAGTCGCGAAATCGTCGATGCGAGTCTTGCACCTGATCCATTTATCCTACTTCTGTCGGGTCACGGGTTTTTATTTTAAACCCAGCTCGTTACGTCACGCGCTGCGCCGTCGTCGACGAAATTAATATCGGATTGTTATATTTAAAAAGGTTTGGCAAATTTGGTAAAAATATTCAAGGCTATATGTTTGGACACAGTTTTATATATTTTTTTAACAGGCAACTATTTTGATAACTTGCGTTACCGCGTGTGGTATTTAAATTATGCGTGCGCGCGCGCGCGCGCGTCGTTTAATTAAAATACGCGTTGTTTTCAACATATATCTAAAAATATATAAATATTGCGTGACGTAATCGGTATATATAATTTTGAAATTTAATTAATATTCTTTTAACCACTTATTGGTAAACATTATTCCCGTCGGGCGCGATTCTAAGGTTAAAGTAATATAAATTTTCGAAAGCGTAATTAAAACACGCTCAATTATCAATTTACTAATCGTTTGAAAGAAAAATTTTCATATTTTAACATTAAACAAAATAAGTGTAAACGCGGTAATTTTAAAATAATTGAAAGCTTAAATGTATTTTAGTTTAAAAATCTATGCACTATTAAAAACAACTTAAATTCGCACGTATGCGAACGGTTCTGGGATCGCTTAGTCCGCGGCAACGCGATCGCCTTTGGTCGTTCATGGTAGCACCGATCCCCTGTCATTACTTAATACTTAATAGTAGCTTTCAAGATTATCGTTACACTAAATAAAATTACATCTTCTGTCAAAAGAAAAAGAAATAAAAATTTTAAACATAGTCATTAAGAAATGTCATTATTTGTTTATTTATTTATTTTATTATTATTATTATTATTTTTTATTTATTTTTTTTTTTTTTTAATGCGTTCTTTCTAATGTATACGGATACATCTGCACTTTGAATAATTTATCCTGTAATTTTTTCAAATTTAGTTACGCGACTTTACGATACGTCGATTGCAGCAGCAATGACTTGTTAAATTTTTGAATTGAAAATTTTAAAAATAATGAAAAATCGTCGTATCATCGATAACGCGGAAAAGCTTGCGAACGGCAGGCGATCGCGTTAAAAAGTATAAAATATAAAAAAGTATTTACGAATATATGTCGTTTCTCGATGGATGTAAGCGGGCCGAGAGCGAGGAGAATAATGTTTGAGCGCGGTCGTCGAGCGGCTAGCGCAAAGGTACGCACTGGCGCCTCTGCTCCCCGCGCCGATGTGCCCGCGTCTCAGTGTATAATTTTAACAGCAGCGGGCGCGCAGTTAACGCCTCGCCGGCAACCTGGCGCCGCGATCTACGTGGCTCTCTTATCCATGTGTGTACCTACATTTATATTTATATACGTATGCGTATACCAGGCCGATTAGGCCGAGTCTTAATCTCGTTATCGATGCGTTCCCGTGGGAAGAGGAGTCAGCTTCAAAGGCAGCAAAGTATGCGTCGTCGTCGTCGTCGTCGTCGTCGTCGTCGTCGTCGTCATCTTTTTCCGAGCCAATCGAATCTCGCGCCTCGAAGGCGAGAATAGAGCGCGACTGTGCGGCTCGAGGCTGCGGATGCATCGTATCGTATGGTACGATTGGGCGAGTTCAAGAGCGCGCGAGTGAAACTCGTTAATTTTTTAAATGAACGCGAGGCGAAATTGAAGAATTTTTTTTTTGGAGCTCCCCGGCACGTGACGCGCGACTTGAATTTCGTATGGAGTTATGTAGTTTTCGAAAGTTCTCAGGATTTTGTGTGTTCGACTTGGCATCGGTATTCGGCTTTTCTACGTAGCTTTTTTCGACGGTTATGCGCTTATGCTTTTGGCTTTTTAACAAGAATTTTTATTTTTTCTTTTTTTTCTCGTTATACCGTAAGGTTAAATGATATTTAATTTTGCGAATAAAATTTAACCGTTTTAAATTTATACCGTTTAAAGTTTATTTACCAACGGTTTGTACTATTTCTAAACGCTTTGGTTAATCGACGTAAAAATTAAAATTCATGAATTTCTAATTGAAAAAAAAAAAAAAAAATAAATAATTGTTCGATAAAAAGTAAACGGTGAAAATTTAAATGAAATAAGATCTTATACGAAAAACGATAAAGCACGAAGCAACGACAATTTGTTATATGTCGGTGAATGACCGAAGACTCGACTTTCATTCGTTCTCCTCGCACACATTTAACATTTTTAATCCGCTTTTGGCTCGCTACGATATTTTTTTGTCCAAATCAAAGTGCATCGTCTTGAAAAGATACAATGTTTTGAAATAAATTCAAGATTATCGCCGCCTCGTCATATTAATTTAAATCACAAAATTGCACCTATACTATAACTAATCTTTTTTTTTTTTTTTAACATTTATCAGACCCGAAATAATGTATACCTTTTATTTATAACTCTCAAGCCGTGTAAGATTCGAAAATAGTAATAAAAAAAACGTCGATCATAACTTACCAATTTCGATTTTAATTCGAAAGCTTTTAACCCTTAAATTAAGAGTTATTTAATTTTAAATAAACATGTGTAATGCATATAAAATTCAGATATATACGAATTTTTTTTTCAATCAAAAGAAACAATTTGTTCGATTTTATAGAAAGAAAGAAATAATTCGTGAACCAAAAATTGTTACTTTTGAAATTTTGTATATTTAAGAATTTGCCAAAGAAGAAGGAATAGATTGATCGCGAAAAGGAAAAGGATCCAAGGGCAATGAAAACTACGCGCCGATAACAAGAACAACGACGAAAAGGAAAATGGGAAAAAGGGCGAGAGCCTAACAGAGCTCGCGACGGCTTTGAGTTAAAGAGCTCGAATCGCGCATATTGGATGCGCGATGTGAAATCGAACGCACGGATTACATATGTGATGCGCGAGCAGCGATACTCGAGTCGAATCGCCCGTAAATAAAGTACACGCTGGTTCTACACGGAGCTCGATTAAAAGTTGAGCGAGCGCGGTGTAACGTTCCTCCTCCCTTTCTAATTACGCGTGAATATTTCCTAATCAGAGCGGTTTCTCCGATTGTACGTGACGGGTACGGGCGAGTCGCGGACCTTTGTATTTGTGATGTGCATGTGTATGCGTGTGCAAACGTCGCCGCTAGGTCGACCGACTCCTCCTTGATTAATCGGCATGCGCGTAAGCACATTTATCCAAGCGATGTTATACTCTCTACCTTTGCCTCCCTCGCGCCTACGCATACATACGTCTAGTTTTTTCCTTTTTTTTCTCGTTTTCTTTTTTTTTTTTGTTTTGTTTTTTTTTTTTTTTTTTTTTTTTTTTTTTTTTTTTTTTTTTTTTTTTTTTTTTTTTTTTTTTTTTTTTTTTATGTTCGCTCAACTCCGACTCCGACGGCAAAACGCGCTCAGTCGGTATCTTTCGTAGAGATAGAGTTCATCCCTTTTTCGTGCTAGAACTTCTTTTCTCTTTTTGCGATAAAGTTCAACGTTAGTTTATGCGACGTTTCTCGAAATAGATTTTTCAACTAATATGGATAAAACATAGAAGGAAAAAAGTTATGTTATCGTTAGAAAAAAAAAAAAAAAAAAAACATGTTGCTGGCTTATTTTAAAAAAAATAGTAATAAATGCAATAAAGTTTAAAAGATCAATTTAATATATTTTATTGAAAAATTTTAAAATTAAAAGAGATTTTTATTTCTCTTTAATCGTAGAGTCAAAAAATGCCACAGCAAGGATTAAAAAAACCGTTGATTTTTACCCTTTATCAATCGCTGACTGGATTCCAGGTATCATAAAGTCCTTCGAAAAATCTTTTGGACGTCTAATTTTAATTTTTTTCTTTCGAGCCTATACAAGCAACTTTTTTCATTTGAGTTTCGTTGAATTCGCCGGTGTACAAACACACACACACACACACACACACACACACACACACACACACACACACACACACACAAGCATGCATATATACGTATATATGCGTTATTTATAGATCGAAAAGACGAGACTTAAAATAGACTCAAATCTTGTGAATGTAAAACATTAAAAAAATCGATTTAAAAATTTGTTTTTAAATAAATCAATTACTTTTAAAAGTTTTACATTATGGCAACCAACATTTATTTATCCTGCGATTAAACTTTTTAAAATGTTTTTTCTATCGACAAAAAAATTTGTAGAGAATTTTACAAACGCACTTCGATATATTTATCATTTCTTATTTTATTCCGACGTTTTAAAAACGAGTCCGTTTAAAATTACCTAAAGCTGCATCGCCTGCAAGTACGTAATAAATAGATAAATAAATAAAAATAATGGAGTCGAGATATCCGATCGATTCTTAAAATAAACTTAAATAACAGTAAATATATACGTAGGAGAATCTAATAATATTAAATGACAACCCTCGAGTCGAGTTTACTCGTTTCGAAGCCATCCCCGTCCTTATCCCTCCTGCACGGCGCAAAGGCATTAAACCGCAAAGTGCGATCATCGGCCTGCGGGAGGCTATTGCACCTGCCCTCCGTATATATATATATATATATATACCCTATATACCCATACTCGAGAAGAAAAAGAAAGGAAGAGGATAGCGGAGAAGCCCAAGAAAGCGAGCAAAGCAAGGAGGCGCGCGCACGGATGGGTTTCCCTCGAGTCGAACGTGCAAGGTCGAGTCCGTAACGAGTCGATCGCTAAAGAAAGCAACGCCGAGCGATCCTCTCCTCCCCGATGCTCTTATAATACCGACCGACGCTCACACCGACACACCGACACACACACACACGCGCGCGCGGGTACATTTTATACATATCCACGACACGTTCAACGTGTACATGTATACGTATATAGGTAAAGGTTTACAGCTTCTCTTTGGAGCCGATGCGCAGGAAATAAAGAGAAAGAGAAAGAGAGAAAACTTGTTTCCCCCCCCCGTAGCGCGAAAGAGTCTTCTCGACTGCGTTTGGTCTCTCAAAAAATGTGTAGAAAAAGAGAACTTGTGGCCTCTCATTAAAAAGAGAGGAAATTACTGTTTTTTTTTTTTTTTTTTTTTTCTTTTTTCTTTTGCTGCACTCGTCGCAACGACATTGACCACAACGACGGCTACGACGGCGACGACAACGGCGACGACGACGACGACGACGACGACGACGATGACGACCTTGCCGAGTGAACAAGGATCCTGGCGTTTGTTGACCTTGCCTTAACTTATATATATACATATATATATAGAATCTATCACGGCGAGACTTACGCATCGGACTCGCGTGCGTTAGCGTATTACGCATGTTATTAAAAGCAAACAACTCGTCGAGTGTCTTCTTTCGTTTCTTCTTTTTTTAAGAACGAGGATGCGTAAAAATGTTTAAACTGACGTCAGCGATCGGCTTGTACACCGATATATTTCACTTGCGCAAAAGATACGAGGTCGTTACGTCGTTTGTCGATGACGCGCGACTCCGGGACTTCTCGACTTTCGTTATACTTCTTCGAATTTTGCCGGTGAGTTTGCTCTTTTGACGCCTGGATATTTTTACGAATAATTAATTATTAATTTGTTTAAACAAATAAAAAATTTCACTTTAAATTTGCAAAGCGTTTTCGGCGCTTTGACGTAAAAATGCGAACGGCTGAATTTAAACGGATAAAGGAGTGAAAGTAATACTCGTGCTCAAAAATTTATTTAAATTTTTGCAGTAGCCGAAGCGTTTTTGCGATGACGAGCGTAAAAGGAAAAAATGTCATTATTGATATCGTCGTTGCTGTTGTAAATTTTTTTTTTTTTTTTTTTTTTTAGGTTTTTAATTGATTTAAATAATAGGTTTTGTTAAGGTAAAAGAACTTTTTATTTAATTCGATTACTAGAAGATATAATGGTGTAGACGTAGCGTAAACAATTTTTATAATAAAATATATAAAATAACCAAAAATTCTTTGACAATAAAGCGCTATGAAAAATTAAAAAATTAATAGCAAAAACAATTAAATTGTTTTAACGAAGTTCTGGATTATGCAAAAAGACGTTAAAAAAAATTCAGTGGGATAATTTTTAGCCCATGATTCTTTTAATAAAAAATATAACGACGAACGATAAAAATAAAGTTACACGCTAGTGTATTTATCGACGTGTCTTTTTCTTTTTCTCGCAATGCATAATTACGCTGTGACGCGCACGCGTCAGATACTTAAAAAATGCAATGGCTTTGAATGAAAAACGATATTCAAGTAGCATTTATTTTAAACTTTCACTGTGCAATTTATATATGTATATGTATATGTATATGTATATGTGTGTGTGTGTGTGTGTGTGTGTGTGTGTGTTTATGTGTGTGTGTGTTTATGTGTGTGCGTATGTGTGTGTGTGTGTGTGCATGTACACGGAAAAGATTCAATGCCTCGCCTCTTTTTTTTTTCTTGCTTCTTTATTTTTTCGTATAATAATAATCAGCCTTTAGAGCAGAACACGTATACTCGATTGATTAAAAGTAAAGCGTGCATTTATTTCCTGGTATTCATGGATAAGAACGGCAAGCTGAGATAAAAAAAATTGTCTGCATCGAAAATAAGAGTCGCGCACTTGCGTTTAAGTACTTATACGTGCGATACAATTTATTATTTTGTCGCGCTTAACGAGTCATTTACTTTAACATACTCGCGATGGCATTTTTGCTAAGCCACGTTTAAATACCTCCTTTATGCCTCCTTTGCGATTCCTTTTTTATAAATCCACTTTTATTTTTAATTCATAAAAACTTAATGGACGATCGATCGGAATTTTCTTTATGTGAAATAGACTTTTATTTCCTTTGATGAATTTCAATTAATTCGTTCATTATTGATAATTAAAATTTTGCAATGCATTACGTACGATCATAATGATTTACAAAAATAACACGACACACAAAAATTCATGCGTACTTTTATCTAATAAACTTAAGTCGAAAGAGATTCAAATTTTATTATAATAAGAGTCGCCTATTGTTGAGAATTTTAACTAATAGCTCTTTAATTAATAATGAAGTTGAAATTTATAATTCGAGTATTACTCGTACTCGTATAGAAAATGATAGCAGTAATGTCCGAGGTTTCTCGCTTTGCAAACTTATAAATGATCGCTGTGAGCAAGGTCGCGTCGCATTGCCCAAGTCGCGATTGTTATTCGAATCGAAATTAAAATTTTAATTGTTTTTCAATTTTTATTATTATTATTATGAAAGGCGTATAAACAATATATTCAAAGTAAAGTTAAAAGTTGTCGACGGTCGACATTTTGCGACATTTAATCGTAAAATTATTTTTAACAAAATTAAATATTTATATTTATTATAATAATAATAATTTAATCTCATCTCGATTTAGTGTATTCTCCTAGGTAAAAGTAAAAAATTTCGAGCATCTTCTCTATCGGATGTGCGCGTATAATGCGTACGGCATTAATATCTCACCAAAAACTATAATAAAATTTACCACGAGCACTATGAGTAATTTTTACCGACTTTTAAATGATTGAAAAAAAAAAAAAAAAAATTAAATAAATAAATAAATAAATAAATAAAACAATGTTGCGCACTTTACAGGTCTTATGATGGAGTCGGAAAAGAAGATCTTCGAGATGATGAACAAAAAGGCGGCAATGTCCAAGTACTGGATGCCGCTCGTCTGGGCGACGAACATTATTAACAGAGCAAGGAAGGAGCAATTGATAACGAGCGATCACGTAGTTCAAACTTTGCTGGTCGAGCTCAGCGACATTCGAAAGAAACTCGGAGGACTCATCGGCTACGATACCGTTTGCGTGCCCCTCGTTTACACACAGGTCGATAATCTATCTTTTTTATTTATTTATTTATTCATTCATTTATTTATTTATTTATTCATTACCTACTTTTGTCTACTTTTTATTAGCTTTTTTTTTTACTTTACAATATTTATTGTATTTTATGTATTATGCGTTAAACCTTTATTATACTTATTGTTTTTCTTTCTTTCAAAGAGCTCGTACGGCTTATCGCGTTCTCACATAAACAGTTATCCCACAATTCATTCGGTACAGCTATTTAATTTTTAATAAATATAAGTATACGTATACATATATAATCTATGTAATCGATCAATCATTGCTTGTCTTTGAATTTAGTAAATAAACGAATATTTTTTTAAATCGCACTTAATTTCAAATTAAAGTATATAAAGAGGTCAAGAAATATAAATCTTACTTTAAATAAAAAAAAAATAACGTCATCGTCCGTGGGGAATTGGTTCACCGATCTCAAATTCTCTTTTATTAGAATGATTTCGAGCAATTCGCAAAACTCAAGCGATGAGCGGTTGTAGGTGTGGTAGTTATTGGGTTAAGGCCACATTGGCCGAATCATTTATTACGAAACAAATGAAATTTTACAATTTACAATTTATAAGACGTGCGTTATGCTTATCGGCACATATACGTTCCGGCGTTCGATGCTTATAAAATTAATATATATATATATATATATATATATATATATATATATATATATATATATATATATATATATATATATATATATATTTTTTTTTTTTTTTTTTTTTTTTTTTTTTTTTTTTTTTTTTTTTTTTTTTTTTTTTATCAAAAGCTTTTAAAGTTGTTTATTGTGAATTCGGAAAATTTCGAGTCTTACTTGTTATTGAATTCATCGAATCTGTCGGATGTCCGATGTTTATGACTCTCTGTACAAATTGAAAAATTTTGTTTTTTCACAACCTGATCGGTTGATCGGCAACCTTCAAAAATGACGCGTGGCTGATCAAGAATTTAAACAAATTGTATTCGATAATTTTGTTTATTTATTTATTTATTTATTTATTTATTTTTTTTTTTTCCAAATTAAAAATGAATGTGAAAAATGATTCATTCACAATATTCATAATATTCATGTAGTTTACCAAATATTTCAGTGTTAGGAAAACACACAAACGGCGACAATAAATTAGTTATGGTTTAGTATACGCGAGCTTACGGTGACTCAGTTTGTAGGGCAATAGATTAACGAACCAAAGATATTTATCTCGATAAAAGCAAATACCTATGATTACTAAACTTTAGTACACAATTGTTAATTTAACAGGACAGCGTTCAATTGGTTCAATGAATTGCCAGTCTCATATAAATTATATAATAGATACCGTCGCAGTTTAGTGTATTCAAGTGTGGAGAGTACCAAGATGTTTTCTACTCTCAAGATTATTGGGCTGAATAAAATTTTTTTTCAAAATTAAATACGTTGAATATTATATCGGAATTAAATTTACTTTTTCAAAACTATTGTTTTTCTCTTTTCTTGTTTTTTTTTTTTTTTTTTTTTTTCTCTCTCTCTCTCGAAGAAGTCGTTGCCGACAGACGCAGGTGTATGCAATAACAAGCAATAAGTAGCCAGATCGAATGCAAAGATAGAGTCTCACATGTTGGCGCGAAGCGAATTACATTTATGTAATATTATTGCATAATGTGCATTCCAAAAAAAAAAAAAAAAAAAAAAACAAGCAGTACTCACTTGCAAGCGACAAGCGATCAAAAAATTGTTATTCGCCTCGAACTTGACTTTTATGTGCTGCACTGCCACGATTTAACGTCCGCTACTTACGAGTCTCGTGTTCTTTTTCATCGCGTCGAAAGTAGCAAAGATGAAAAAAGTACACTAATAAGCCAATGCGAATTAAAGAAGAATAAACTAAATAAATGTAAATAAAATGCATTAAAAAAAAAAAGAAAAAAAAGTAAAGTAAAGTAAAAAAAATATCGTCTTCGTTTATATATATATATATATATATATATATATATATATATATACATATGCGTGTATACATATTAAATTATAAAATAATGGCGTTCGCGCGAAAGTTGCGTTGGATAGAGCCGCGAATTTATGGCCGTGATGGTGTGTGTGCATATGATTTCAGGTGGTTACACTATCTCTCTACGCATATTTTTTCTCGGCTCTTTTAGGACGTCAGTTTATATCGTCGAGCGAGGCAACCAACACCGGAAAATACGAAGTCCCGGATATGTATTTTCCCTTCTTTACCGCCCTTCAGGTATAAATAATTATGAAAATTTTTTTCTTCCTTATTTCATTTAGATTAAATTTTTTATTCCCATCCGACGGAATAGCGATATTTCAACAATCGAATCTCGTGTATGGAGTTATCGATTTTTCTTATCGCTTAAACGCGATAGTCTCTCTCATATGTACATATGCACGTATAAATACTAATAATCATTTTCTTTGCTTCGTCCATTTCAGTTTTGTTTTTATGTGGGCTGGTTAAAAGTCGCCGAAGTTTTAATAAATCCTTTTGGCGAAGACGACGACGATATCGAGCTCAATTGGCTAATCGATCGTCACATTAAGGTATATTTTTACATGTTTATTTTATATAAAAGGTTTATCATTTATTATTATTATTATTAAGTAAAATGTCGGGGAAATAAATAATAAGCAATAATAACAATGAGAACGTTGTAAAACGTTGTAAAACAGGCCGGCTACATGATAGTAGACGAGATGCACGAGGAGCATCCAGAGTTGCTGAAGGACCAATACTGGGACGAAGTCATACCCAAGGACCTCCCGTACACGGTAGCGAGCGAGCAATACCGCCGCGAGGAGCCCAAAGGTTCCGCGGAACATTACAAAGTCAAGGACAGCGACGCGCTCTACGCCAACGTCTTCCTCAGCTCTCACGGGCACGCCGGACACCGAGGCGGCAAAGCCGCGCACATGCAGGACGACGTTTACGCCGATTACGTGAGTGCGCGTGCATTGTAGTTATTACTCCTCTCTCCTCCATTACCTCAACCCCTCGTCTTCTTTATTATCTTATTCTCTGCGGCTTTTCGTTTATCCTTCCTTCATAACGAATGCATAATAAAAAACGATCGTAATTTTACACGCGAGATTTAACGTCGTAAGCGACTTTATTTAAGTCGTTTTAAAGGATATTACACGCTCGATTAGAAGACGTTTTTTTTTTTTTTTTCTTTATTACGACGCGCGTGATCTGTGCGTTTTCGTTTGAAAAAAAAAAAAAAAAAAAAAAAAAAAAAAAAAAAAAAAAAGAGTTTTACGTGCGATAAAAATCATGAATAATAAAAAGACAACGGGGTTATTGAATTTCTCATCCGAAAAAGTTATTGTCCCGTGCGCGTGTGTACGGGTCATGGATTTTTTTTTTTTTTTTTTTTCATACCAAAACAAAGAGATTATTTGTAATTGCGAAATCGGTTTTACCCACACTGTAATCGTCATTATAGCGTTAACGCATTCGTTTATTTTTTTTTTCATTTTTATTACTTGATGAAATAATTTTAGAGTAGATTGATTCGCCACTTGCTAAAAAATTGAAAAATGGAGAAAAAGTGAGAAAAAATCTATTGAGAAATAAAAACGTTTATCTTTGTTTTCTTTTTATTTCTATCAATTTTATTAATTGCTATAACAAGTCTGCATAATGGATTAAGGTTTTGACACTTAACAAGCCTCTAATTATCGAGGATTAGCTTCTTTGCTTTCATATTTCTTTTCATTTAATCGCAATCTCCAATTCATTTTAAAAAAAAATGCGAGTTATCAAGTTTTATACGCGAGGACGTTAATTTTTTTTATAATTTATATATATATATATATATATATATATATATAAAGACGATATTACTAATCTATCACTCAAACTTTCGTAAATGACGCCTGTGGGAATTAACTGCGGGTGCTTTCGTCATTCGGTGCCAGAAAACAACTCTCTAAAAGTTCAAGCAAAAATCCATGACCGTGACGAAGCACTGTGTGACATTCTCCTTTTGAAATAATTATTTTACTATAAAGTCGTAAAGTCGATAAATCTTTATTGGACAATTAAGATTAAGTAAAATTACAGATTATTATTATTATTTTAGGTAGAAATTGAAAGGGAAAAAAAAAAAAAAAAAAAAAAAAAAAAAAAATTTTACGATAAATTAACAACAAGATTTTATTTAAAAAATGTAACAGGAGAGCGTAGACACACCATTGGTTGAAAGGAGAAAGAACTGGATACAGCGACAAATAACGCGAATGGGTTCGGTGCGCAGCAGCTCGACGACGTACAGCAGCAGCGGCGCCGGGGGTTTCTTTAGCCGCAATCGTCATAACAGCGTTTACAGCAGTCCCGAAATCGCACAAGCCGGAAACGCCATACCTCAAACTCAAAATAATCCCAGTTTCAAAATCTCGCTCTATGACCGATTGAGGAGAAAGAGCATACAGAGTCAACGCATGGGTCGTCAAGGTATGTGTTATATGTATAATCGATCATTAAATTTTTATTAGCTGCACTATTTCGGGCTGATTTAAAACGGCCGATCGTTAAATAAAAATGTTAAAATTTAAATCACGCAGGTACACTCCCGAAGCTAAATCCCATCCCCTTATCCTTGAAGAATCGACCGCGCATCCCAACGCCGGACGTGACGAAGGAGGTGGTGGACCGCGAGCAGCGGCTCGCCCTTTCGGCGAGCAACGCCGCGAGCATCGGAGCCGGCGTCGTCGGCATGACACCTCCGCCGGCCTACCATCATCACAACGCCGCGGGACACCTTGCCGACATGCCGGTACTCCAGGTAGTCGTCGGTAGCAGCAACAACGCCACTGGATTGGTCCTCTCACCGATACAAGGTCATTGCAACGCCCAGGATTGCGACATTTCATTCAAATTTAAATTTCATTTAAATTAAATAACGTTCTAGTTTTCGTCGATGTTTTTAATTTTAATGGGCAATTTAGATGCGTTATCGGCTTTTATTACACGAATTAGAGCCGATGCGAAAATAATTGCATCAATTAAATGACTTTAATAAATTTTTTTTTTTTTTTTTAACAAATTATAAAAATTTAACGTACGGTATTGTTATTTTATAGAAAAAACCGAAGGAACGCCAGTTGCCAGCCCAGCAGCGGCGCACCTAGCGCAAGCGGTACTCCCGCAGAATTTGAAAGCCGCGAGCTTTGTGACGACGCCGATGGGCCTACCGGTCACCATGAGTCAGTTAACTCGACTGGTCTCGGGCATTACCACGACCTCCTCGAGCTTTTCACCGACTGCTCCGGTCACGCAGCTCAACAATTTCGTTAAGAGTGCTCCGCCCTCGAGTCCCGTCGAGTCCTCGCAACCCGCGACCATCACCGAAGTCAGCAACAGCGGAAGCGGCACCGAGGACGAGGCCAACTGCAGCAGCATCGCCGCTAGCGCCGGTCAACCCGAGGGCAAAGACGACAATCAAACCCTTCCGCTTTTCGACGGTTACAGCTCGAGATCGCCGATACTCGTCAGTCCCGAGAAACTCGAAAATCTTGCGAGCCTCTCGCCTAATCAACGCGATTGGGTAAGGATCTCCCTTAAATTAATAGACGTTATTACGCGATCTATTGTACACACCACCTGAAATTTATCATTAAAAATTAAGAAATAATTTTTTTCTCAATATTCACATTTATTTTTCAATCGTTTCAATTAAATTCTTCGAAAATTTTTATTTTTACGTTAACATGCAATGCTAAAAAAA
Organism: Chalcis sispes; assembly: GCA_949987625.1. Taxonomy (NCBI): domain Eukaryota; kingdom Metazoa; phylum Arthropoda; class Insecta; order Hymenoptera; family Chalcididae; genus Chalcis; species Chalcis sispes. The sequence continues at coordinate 655,622 of OX465095.1, forward strand.
TGAATCTATAATATTCCCTCGATAAAAATTACTCGCTGAAAAAATTATAAAGTTACGTAAAAAGGATGACGTTAAAAAATTAAACGTTTCGAGATAATTCTAATGAGTTGGCACTTTTGTCTCAATGCGTGGGTTAAAGTGACTTTACGTTTATTGATAAAATTATAAGCAATGGGTTAATTAATTTTTTTCTCCTTAATTCATTATTCTTTTTCTTAAATGTTGTTTGTATCCATAAACAATCTTTGACAATTATCTGGTAATGTATTTTTTTAACAAAAAGTCTAAGTTAATGCAATTATGAATTAAATAAGTTATTAATGATTTTGTCTCCGGTAATTTTATATCCGTATTATAGATATGCAAAAAAATTATCTAGAAAAAAAGAGTCATTACTATTTACTTATTATGCAATTTTTCATGCCTCGTTAAATAAAATAGCTATAGATAATTGTTAAAAAATTCTATATATAGTCGTGACCTAAATAAAGGAATTATTTAATATTTATTTAATTATATATAATCTGTGTGTATGTGTCTATATAATATCTTTAAATAATTAAAAATATAAATATCTTTAAATTATATATATATATATATATATATATATAATTTAAAATAATAAAGTAAACGTTTAACGTTTGCCAAGTTCCTAATTGTATCATCTTTTGTTTTGCGATTGCAAGATATTATTCAATTATGTTTAAAAGAATTACATACATAATTATCTAAATCTACTTATTAACATAAATATATTATTATTTTTATCAATGTTAAAACTTTCAACTTTAGTCTTCTATAAAATTCACGCAAACAAAGTTTTCACTTATATTACGAAACATCGACGGTAAATTTTTTTTCTCATTAGTTTTTAAAATGAATGCTTTCAGGATAATTAATTATTTTAATTACTTTAACACGTATTGCATTCAAAATATTTTGTAATCCGCATATATAATAAAATATCAATTAAGATGAACATAAGATTAATGGCTTCTCGAGAGATTTTCATAAAATAAAATGGCGATCCTTTTCACAGAGTCTTCAAAACTACGTGATTCAAGCGAGCGAGCACAGAGCTGCTCGAACCGAGGCAAAGGGCCGGCGATCGACTTCGTTACCCGGTCCACCGATGACGGTGCTCAACCATCAAGTGCGAGAAGACCGAAGTATGTCCCTTCCGCACTCGTTGGGTTTAAATCACCGAGGCGGGGAGGCAGGCGGCGGTAGGACGATGTCGGTTACCTCGAGACCCGACAACCTCTGCGTCGAGAGGCTCCAGCCGTTGCAACAAGAAATACCGAGGCCAAGGAGCGGTAGTTTCGAGCAGACGGCAAAGAAGCCCGCCGACGAGGTTCACAGAAAAATCAGCTCAAACACCGATCCGAGCCCATCGTCACCGCCGCCGCAGCTGACACCCCCCGCGAGCACGACGATTCGCATGAGCGCGACTCCACCGGTTGCAGGCAGCAAACGCGGCGAGGTCTACGTCTGACAATTGCTCATCGTGTAATTTAGATATTTCGTTCTTCTATTTTATTTAATATTTCGCTTTCCACTCTCTACCTCTTTCTTCGAGAGGGATTTCGATTCGTTAAACGAAGATTAATCAGTTTTCATTCGAGTTGGAATAAATTTACTTTGAGAAAAAAAAAATACGTGTATACTTATATATATGTATACATTAACAACAAAAGTAGCTTGATATATTAATGATACACTGTGAACCATTCGTTACCGAAAGAATAATTTTCATAAGCCATAAGCCACAATAGAAAATCGATCGATTTAAATGATCCTCTTACGGCTTGATTCATTTGCGCAATGATAAAATTTTTTCATGTAAAATATTTACGTTGATTTTATTTCGATTGTAAATTTATTCCAATTCTAGACAGCAAGTATTTCTACTCAGTCGGCAATGAAATTTCACTGGAAGGAATTTGGAGAGCCTTCGATGTAAATATACACGCATAAATATGTACGGTAACTACGTGTGTCCCATACGAAAAATTGACAAGTTAACTGAACGAATTTTTTTATAGCTCTTTTACATAGGTAGATTATTTAAAGCTGCTACAAAGTGAAAGATATGCAGCTGAAAATTTGTTTTTGTTGAGGGAAAAAATGCGCTGTTTGTTTAAAAATATGTGCGAGAATTATTCATAAAGTTATTTATCAAAGTATAGGCGTTTATATAATTTTAAATAAATATTTCAATTTTATGTATAAATATTTATTGTGGAAAAAAAATTTTGCTTTATTACGAAAAAAAATAAGTTAAAAAAAATCATTTTTATTGATAATCAAAGCTCTATATCTTAAAAGTATTAATTAATTAAATGAACCTTGTTTTTATCTTTAACAAGATTATTTAAGAGTTTTATTTTGAGAACAAAAAGAGATTGAGATATATACCTACATTATATCTATTTAAATTTTTTTACGAAAATTTATATGGATGTAATATGAATGAGTTTCATTTATAAAACGTCAACATTTTTTAAAAGAAGGTATGTGGTTTACTAGCGTTAATTAATTTTCAAATGATAGGCCTAGAACTGTATCTGTGTTATTGGTTTGATACTATTCTGGCCGATGTTGTATGCCAGTAGCGTTCTAGTACTGAACTACGTTTGAAGATTTTCGTGAGGGATATCGTTTAGAAATATTTTCTACCAATCGTGTATATCTAAGCGATTAATGTACTTACTAATCGCTAATGTGCGTGCAGCGCTTGCATTGTGTTTTTGTGAACGCCGAATGAACATTTTAATATTATATACCGATTAAAAGTTTTCATTTACCGAAGAAAACTTTATCAAGCAAAAAATAATTTAATTTTATTCTCTCAAACGACAATACACCGTCCTATATTTGTGATGTTTATTATTATTTTATATAGTTTTATAATAAAAGCAAAACAAAAAAGAAAAAAAAAAAAAAAAAAAAAGAAAAAAAAATTAAATTGATTTAATAATATTGATATTACTAAGAGAAATGTAGTGAATGATTATGATTGCTATAATTGAATTTTTATAGCTAGAAAGGACTTATATATGAGAAACATTTTATTTTCATAAAATTATATACTGTAAACAAACGTTTTCTAACCGATTTACACGATATCAATTAGTGGCTTTTTTATTGATAATTTCAATATTTGATTTTAAAAAATGCTTTAGCCGCTGTCCGCAGACAACCGTGCGCAGAGTTAATATTTTACGATATGGCCGTGCGCGAAATTATGTTTATATGATTTGTGTACGTTATAACGGCTTACGAGAATTTTGCGTATAATTTGATTTAGTAAAAGTGTTTCATATTAACAATGAGTATTGTTTTTAAAGCTTTACTATGGACTATTAAATTAGAAAAAAAAAAAAAAAATATATATATATATATATATTGTAAGCCGTTGTGCATTATTACGAAAACGAATTATCGAGCGAATGTTATTGCCATAATTTTACAAGATTCTTCATTCGTAACGAAAATGTATAATAGAATATGCCAATTTTATTTTATACTCGATAACTTAGCCGAGATTACATATATATATATTTTTGTTGAAATGATATGAGAATTATGAAGAAAAGATAATGGATATGTGCAATTTTTCTAGCAGACCATACTCGCCATACTTATTTGCATCTTCTGTAATAATAATGAAAGTTATGTTGAGTTCACAAGAATCATTATAAAAGTATACAATTTTAAGACAATTGTTAAGTTTTTTCTTTCGATGGTCAATCGATGACAACGAATTCTCGAGTTTAATATATATATATATATATATATATATATATATATATATATATATATATATATATATATATATATATATATATATATATATATATATACATATGCGTATATAGAATAATTAAAATATTTTTCTGATGCGGAAAATATGTAGATATTGTTTAATATTTCATACCTTATAGTTAAAGTTATAAATAAATAAAAGCAGCGAGTATATATTGCAAACATCAAATTAATTACTTAAATAATTTATACTTGTGTGTAATAAATGTACTTTTTGAAAAAAATATCGACATTATGATATCGTATTTCAATAAAAGCAATTGACAATTAAATTTTTTTATTATTACATTTTTATTATTAAATTTTATTATTATATTTTTTAACTACACTAGAAATCTAAATGTACGCGCATGTGTATGTTCAAAAGAAAACCTAAACACGTGTAAATATGTTTACATGAAACATTCTAATAAGATAATTTTTTTTACTTTTTTCTATTTATTCGAAATTAAATCAAAATGTAAATTGTACATTATGAAAAATCATGATAAATCTTGTTTATATAAGTAGGGATTGTAAATATAAAGAAGATAACTAATGAATATCTTAGAACTATTATGTAAAATAAATAAAAATAAATATTTCAATGTTAAATTTAAATATAAAGGTCTATATTGAAGTAATTACAAATAATTGCAAAAACATTTATAATACTATTTGTTATAATTTAAATCAGCAAAAGTGTAAATATAATTTTAATGCTAAATAAAATTAAAAAATTGTAAATGGCTTTCTTTACTTGTCAAATATTTAAAATATATATAAATATATAACAACAGATTTTATGTAATATTTTAAATAATAAAAAGTTGTAGAGTATCAAATATGATTTATTTTTTACAAAAAATCAACATCATACATAGTTCACACACGTACCTTAGTGATACAATATCATCATAACAAATTACCATTGATTCTGACTCAGATTTAGTTCATAACATTGTTTTTATTGTTAATAAACAAAATCAATTTTCAACTAAAATAAAATGTTAAATCTTTAATCAAAATGTATAATAAAATTAATATATTTTTTCAAATAATATATATTTATTTACCTAAACATATATCCCAACCCATAATAATAAGAACAATACTCCGAAACCTGAAAATATTGCTGCCACAAGAGAAATTATCAATTCTTTCTTTATATCTCTGGTAAATTTTGTACTGGTAACTTCATAAACGAAAAACCATGCTGTGAAAAAGATTCCAATTCCTAATAAAACAAGGGCCAAAAGAGGAAATACCGAAGGATTGATTGGTGATATATATCTTGCCATAGATTCAATTTCTAACTGTATAAAAAACAAATAAATAATATATAATTAAAACAAATTTCAACACAAATCAATAATTCTATACTACATTAAGAAAGGTAATAAATTTCATTTACAAATTGTAAAGAGAAAGCAATTATTTTATATTGTAAATAATTGAAAATATTTTCAATTTAATATAATTAATTTCATAAAAAAATTGTGTTACCATCATTTTTACAAAGTTATCGATGTTGACGTGGCTTAAAAGATAACCTCAAATTCTCTGTTCTATTCAACTATTTTTTTAACCTTTTTACTAGAATATATTATATAAAAAGTGTCAGTATTGTAAGATAATTATAAAAATTTCAATATATCCTATTAAAATTTAATTAACTTTTTTGTGAAAACTTTAAATCAAATCAATATACAACATTACCGGCAACAATACTATTTTCAACTATAAAGAGAATCTACAAAATCAACTGGCATTTGACTTCTGTGTAAAAAGATGTCACACGTTGTCAAATTACACAGTGCATTTGGTGTATATGTGCATCACCCAATCGTATATCGTATCGTATATAGAGGTTCAAAACTCTTCTAAGTAGTAGAAGGTGTTACAATTTTATGAAAGAAAGATTTGTTTCTAAATGCGTCACTAATAGCGTTACAATATAATTTACCAAACATAACGCGTATGCTTATTGTACGCGCAACATTTTTATGCGTGCACTATTGAAAATAGATAAAAAAATTAATTTTTATAAAATAAAGTTGAAAATAATAAAAATATATTTTTAAACGTAATTTTTAATATTATCTCATGGAAATAATAAACGTACGAAACTGTAAAAAATGAAAAAAAAAATTATTAAATAAATTAATAATAGTAAAAACAAAAATTTATTGATAAATACATTCATTTTTTAGAATATAAAACCAGTTTTTAAATATTTTTTTATGAAAAAAAAAAAAAAAAAAATTAATTTGAGTACAATTTTTATTAAAAATATGAAAATAATCTTAAATAAATTTTCAATAAATCATATAATTTATGTAAATATAATACGTTAATGTAAATATAAAAATGTTATGATACTAAACTAATACTACATTAATGAATAATTTAGACTATCAAAATAGATGAAATAATTTTCAGTAATTTAAATTTTCGAACTCTTTAAGTAAAAATGGCGTCTGATTTGACATGATCGTTATTTTCTAGGTATGCTGACTCTACGAGAATAGCCAGTACGAGAGATTTCTACATGAGAATAGGTCATAAAAAGAAGGAGAATCGCTCTCTCTCTCTCTCTCTGTCTGTTTGTATGCAGTACTCTTATATAGGCGAGCGCGAAAGCTATATAATAGTGTATGTGCAATATCTCTGTGTGTCGTGATTTTTAGCTTTATTATCATACGAAAACGCGGAGATATTTTGTTATATCCTTGCGTTCGCAAAAGATCAAGAATTTCTTGAATTCTTAAGAAGTTATCGGGTTGATTATTTGCAACAGCCTGCAACAGTTGGATCGCGAGAAAAAAAAGGGAGATTCAACGTATGTCTTTACCCCCCGGGCGAACGTGTGTACTGTATTTAGTTAATGAGAGTGTGCGTCGCGCCAGAGATGCTCTCATCATCCCCCTGTGCGTATCTTGGAAAAATTTTTTGCCCTGCGCGTTTCGAATTTTTTTTTTTTTCTTGTGCTTTACTTTTTACGAGTTTGTAACTGTCGATAATAACTTATCTATGTGCTACTTTGGAAATATCGCTAAATCTTACTAAATTTCTTATATGATTCATCCTATAATCGCTGTTTTAATTATTCTTCGTCATGCGTTTATTTTTACGATATTTGTTTCTTCTATTATTAAAATAGTTATTGTTATCTCGATGGATTAAATCTAAAAGTTGACATGGTTTTGATAATTTTCTTGTACTTGTTTTAATAACTCTCTTTCGTAAAATCGGAGATATTAAAAAGTACTTTTTCACTCTAAATTTAGAACGTGAATTTTAATGAATTATCTGTTATATCATTTTATATGGAAGATGAAATTCATTATGTGTGATAATAGTCTTATATCATTTTTAGAAATTCCTGGAAAATCTTCAAATTGAGTACAAGACAAATAATTGTACCAAAAAGTGCTAAGAAAGATGTCGAAACAAAATAAACACACTCTTACAGTGATAGCGGAGATAATATCTTTGAATGAGTAAGAAACACTATAATTTATTGAACTATTTTTAACCTTTTTTGTTAAGAGGTCAGATGTGAATGTTAATTTGTTAAATTTACCTTTTTAATAGCCAAAACTTTGCAATATTATGGTTTGACGCAGTACCAACGTAAACTGTCGTCACCATTATTACGATTTTATCATCGTATTAATATGGATTCTCCACCATCATATTCTTTAAGTGTAACTGGACCGCTTAGCGATATTGGTAGCAGCGGTATTGGAGGCTCTATATCCAGTGACTCTGCACGAGCACATTTTGCTACTACAGAGGTATGATTTATGTGTAAAATATTTAAATTCAAATATATATTAACAGTGAAAAGTTCTTATTTAATTATTATTGCAAATTTTAAACATTTTATGTTGACTGATCAAGAAACTTCAGACTATTTTTAAAATTTTTTTTTGAAAATTTAAATTTAATAATAATAAAGAATGATTCTATTATATTTTATAAAAAATATTTGCATAAAATTTATAAAAATATTTTATAGTTTATTGGAGAGTTTATAATCTTCAAAATTCTAAAAATAATTTGAAATTTATTTACTTGTAAATAATTTATAAATTATTTTTTTTTTTACTTATAATATGAAATACAATATTTAAAATGCTAATATTTTAATTATAAAATTTGTTATCTAATAATATTTTATTATTAATTAAAAGTAAATTATAGCAATATATTCAGTAATATATTTTATTTTAAAGCTACAGGAAAGCGACATGGAAAGCAAATCTTTGTCACAGGATTCATTCGATTATTCGGATGGAATTCATGGTGAAAATTTTAATACTTTAAAAAAAGGGCCTACATGGACTGATGTATTGTCAGCAGCAGCAGCAACTGTTGTAGAACAAAGGAAACTTGAAGTAGTAGACATTGCCATTAAACCTCCGCCCGAATTTCAAGATAGCCCATCTCCACCAGATACTTCAGCGTCGTCATTAGAGCCACTTTCTTCTGATACCCATACAATTTTACATGCCAAAAGAAGAGCAACAAATCGATGTATTCAAGAGTTTGCAGAAAGTTTAGTTGAAACAATAGTTGAAGAAGCTTTAGCTATATCATGTAAAATATCTTGGCCAGAAGGAAAAATAATTTTAAAGCCCACAAAGCATGCACCTAGTACAGAAGTAATGCATATTACTTGCAATAATCGAATAACTAAAAAGTAAGTAAAAATAAATTTATTATTTTAAATTAATTTAATTATATATCAATTATTTTGTCTTCATATATTCGTTATTTATTATATATTTGGACTACACATAAGAGTCTTTTAATTCATAATAAATTATTTTATTAAATCAATTCAAATGTCACATTGCCATTATCAATTTACAAAATTTATAGTACACTTTATACAATAAATTCATAGTATAGATATCGGATGATAACAAATTGATAATAGAATTAACTTACTTTTAAAACTTTTCTTGATAACAAATTGATAATAGAATTAACTTACATTTAAAACTTTTCATATTTTCTTTCTTAAGGTATCAATTATCAAATTTTGAATCGTAAGGTAGAAAAATAATTCAAATCATTTTATTATATTGCAATATGATTATATTATTAACTTATCATGTATTATATTAACGTTTTTAATTTAATCATTAAATAATTTTATATAATGGAAACGTATTTTAATAGAATACTTAACTTTTTAAAATAAAAAATGTTGAAAGATTAAAATAGGGAATTAAAAAACTTTACAGTTTTTAAAATTATTGTATGTTTGTAATAAATAATAATTTTCAACTTACAGTAATTCTTCGCGTATATGGGCATCGGATTATCTGACATCCTCGTCACCAGGGCTCGCTACTGCCGGATATCAAGGCGCAATAACAATTACACCTTTTAGCACACTCAATCGACCTAATTCGCGCTCATCTTTAGCTTCTTCACGTCTTTCAAGTTCGCATAACTCCATCAACACGACCGGTTTAAGCAACAAGGCTGATGATAGTAGTTTTATTACGTCAGCTATGTCGCATGATATTCTCACGACCAGCCAAATCAGTGATATGTATAATGTGCCCTTTGATTCAGACATTTATACAGTTCCCATTGACGTAGTCCGACCATTGCACCATGAATTGAGAACCCCTCAACGACCAAAGAGGCACAAGCATCATAGAAAAAGGAGGAGAAATGTATCGGCTAGTTCTCAAAGTGAATTCGAATTTCATATACAACAGCAACAAGCAAGACACTATTGTGGTGGAATGTTGAGCAAACCTAGGTCCATTAGTCACGTAGTTAAATCGCAGAAGATGTTAACCGAATGCTGCAATGAATCTGGTGCTGTAGCTGTATCTACTGGTGCTACTGTTAATGGCACATGTGGTAATTATACAATATTCTATAAATAAGAAATTTCATATGTTTCATTAGAAAGTATCAGTAATAAAAGTATTTTGCTTAAATAAACAAAAAATCAAGTTTTTTTTTGTTATATTATTTTGCATCGTCTTGTAATATTTCTATGCGAATGTTAATGCGAATACTATGATTATGTATACGGCGCATTAGGGTAGACGCCGAACTATCAATTAATTTTATTTTAGTTAATATCGTATTTAAAAAAGATAACGAAAAAAATATTAATGTATACATTTGAGTTATACATAATTTAATATTGAAAAATTATAAATTTGAATGATTTTAAAATACTTACAATTTTATTAGGTAACAATGGAAAGCGGCATAGTGTCCCTGGTACTTCTGCAGCAGCTGCTGCAGCTGCAGTAGCTGGTCGTCAACAGCAACTTCAGCAGCAACAACAACAGCATCATAGGCAACTTACAAAATCTTCCAATAGTCATGTGCGTAATATTGGCGAACCAATTCACATGACTCTACACGAAGTACGCCAGTATTTGCAGACTCTTTATTCATCTGGTTCTAGCGAAAGTTGCAGCGAAGCCAAGATGAAACGCGAGAAAATGGCTAAAATGTTGCCCCAACAAAATCTCGGCCAGTCCTCAATTCATCTTGCACCGATGCCGAAACTTCTGAATCTAAATAACAATAATAAATACAGTAATCCACATAATACAGATTCCTCGACAACGAACACACCCATATCGAACAAGAGTAGCAACGGCCTCATACAACATAATAATAATAATATTAATAACAATAATAATAACAATAATAATAGCAGTAGTAATACAAAAAAGCACAAGAAGAACTCGCTTTCCACGTTAAAGAACAAAAAGGCGAAAGACGAGCAATTACAACGCGGAGATGAACTAAGGACATTGGACGGTACAGATAATACTACCGGAGGCACCAATCGAGAAAAGATAAAGAAAAGTCAACGCAATTTTTCTTTAAATCTTAAGCAAACCTTGTGTAATATTTTCAGGTCAGTTTAATAAATAATTAATTAATAATGAGTGATAAAATTATGAACATTTTGATTCTTATAATTACACACATTTTAAAACGATAAATATTAATTAAAATATCGTTTTATTTTTTTACGCTTACAAAATCGTATAAAACTTTTAAAAGTAGCGATTATTTTTCATAACTAAATTAATAAAATTTAATTTATATATGTATATTAAATTGTTTTACTGTAGGTTTAAGAAAATAGGTTCACCGGAGCATATCGTGACAAAGCGTAATAATGTTGTGCATCAGCAACAGCCGGTTTCCGATGTGATCGTTCAAGATGAAGATGATTTAGTGACTGACTACGAACAGCATCCTTCTCATCAAACAAATAATAATAATGGTACTACATTGAACGGAGATCTCAATGATTCCGAAACGGCAACAACTACAGCGGTGACAACGACGACGACTGTCACTACAACCGCACAAAAACTGCCTTTCTTTAAGCGAGCTCTACCGCCTTTGCCTAAAGCTGTAAGTAATGGACACGTAGAAAATGGTACTGAACCACAAGGTGGAGATAATGCAATTGCGAACGGAACCAATGCTGTCGCACCTATGTGTGAATCACCTGCAAATTCTACACATCAGGCGTCGCAAGCGCGAGGTCAATCGCAGGCTTTAGCAAGTGAGAATGCAGATGAACAGCCGAATGAAGATACTAGTATGGATTTTGCTGCTAGTATAGAAAAAGTTAAAGATGTAAGTTTATTTACACAAATATATTTAATAAATTTTGTTTTTATTAATTACTTTAATTACCATGATTATCATTTGTTTAGTATAATTTTCGTTAATATAAATTCGTTAAATTTAAATTAATTCCTTTTAGTATGGATGGTATTGGGGCCCCATTAGTGGTGAAGCTGCAGAAAAAATTTTGTCTAACGAACCCGATGGTTCATTTATCGTTCGAGACAGCAGTGACGATCATTATATATTTTCGTTATCGTTTAGGTTAAATAATTGCGTTCGACACGTTAGAATTGAACATGATCAGGGTAATTACAAGTTTTTATTATTATATTAATTTATTTAAAAAAGTTTTTTTTTTTTTTTTTTTTTTTTAACTTTTTTTTAATTATATTTTGCATTAAATTTTTAATGATGTATAAAATTGCGTTTGCTTTTAAAATAAAATATCTATTTATATGTCCTTAGGTAACTTCAGTTTTGGCAGTTGTACGAAATTTAAATCTCACACGATTGTGGATTTCATTGAAAATGCTGTAGAGCATTCTCGGAGCGGTCGTTATCTTTTTTTTCTGCATCGTCGACCTGTGCTAGGTCCCATGCGTGTTCAACTCTTGCATCCGGTTTCCCGCTTCAAGCAGGTTCAAAGCTTACAACACACTTGTCGCTTTGTCATTCTGAAGATGGTGCGCAAAGATCTAATACCAACTCTGCCTTTGCCTCGAAGACTTATCGATTATCTAAGTGCGCCTCATTATTACAGCGAACAATTAGCTTGCGAACAAGAAGAACGTGTTGAATCACCAGTGAGTTCATCGACCGGCGAGCTCGAAAAAATCTGTTTCACGCCTCAAGGCTTATCGTGAGCAATGGTTTCGAGCGCCCCAGTGCGCCTAAGCTTGGCTAATTTTCTCCCCCCTCAACGTGCATTACTGACGATACGATGCCGATGACACGACGTGTAATATATATATATATACACACATATATATATATTACGACGATATTAAAATATTATGCTTAGATGAGGGACGATTTGAATGAGAGCGAGAGAGACACAAAGAGTGCCCGTGATTTTTTAAGTGAGAGACCATTGCTACAGTGCGGTAGCGCTCGCGCGTGTAATCTTGGATGAATGTTTTAGCTTTTTTGATAAAGGATTTGCTTGAAATTGTAACTTGCTGTATTTAGGAAAACAATTATTTCTCATTTCGTAATTTGATAATTTTGAAGAAACAAATTAAAAAAAAAAAAAAAAAAAAAAAAAAAAAAAAAGTAAAAAAATTTTGGAAATTGAAAAAGTATTCTACAAATAGAAATGATTCGATTAATGATTCGATTTTAGAAATTTGAATTAAAATCATCAGAACGTTAATAATTAATGAGGCGTTTTAAAAATTATTTTAACGATTATTATTATTAGATTTTATTCGTAATGTGAAATAATTACAATGACACCTAAATATTTGAAAAATTATATATATATATATATATATATATATATATATATATATATATATATAATATTGCAATTTTTAAAATTTTATTCCACTACTATTTATGTGATATATGCTTACATTTTTACTTTGAATTTTATTTATAGAAATAAATGTATAAAAATTTATGAGAAATTTTTAAAAATTTAAAACAAATATAGTCAACAAATTATGACTCGATCAAAGTATGTATAATTCAAAGAAATTTTTAATTATTATGACTAAGAAATAAGCTTTGAGTACATATTTTTTACAATTTTAAATTTTCGTAAAATTTACAAATTTAAGCAATTCCTATTGAAAATATGAGCGCTACTGTACATACGCGTAAAGCGACATTTTTCATCGAGTCATTTTACGTGCGATAAGCAACGACGAATTTACTTTCTATATGCTTTGATTTTTATGTAGTGTGTACTTTTTTGTGAGCTATAGTTACTTTTTTTCCTGAAGATTCTATATTGTTTTACAACATTATCGATTGTTATAAAGAAAAGTCTGGTTTTTGGTTTATAAAAAATAGTATTGTTATGAATTTAAATTATTATTATTATTATTATATTATTATTAATACATAATTATTATTATCGAGTTATCATCGAAGTGTAATGCGAATATCGATTACTTTTCAACAATTTGTATTGTTATCTATCTTGTAATAAGCATAAGATGCAAACGAGATAAAAATTTTTAATCATTCTACGAACGTGAAATATTAGGGATCTTTTTATACTCGTATATATTATTATGAACTATTATGCATAATACGATACCGAATAAATACTGGAATAAGATAAGATGACTCGTGTAAATTTGCGGTTTAGTTTAGTGCGCGGAGACAAAGGCGCACAAGCCAAGCGTATATGTAATGATTCGATTGTGTTACAAGCTACAATAAGTAATTCAACAGCTTATCAAACGATCGAACACGGCATATTTACGTTTTAACGAAAAATCTTTTTCTCTTTTTCAAGAACTGAGAAAAAATAAGCAACCAAGTAATGGTGATCATGAAAAAAATAGTGCAATATGTAATCATCCGTAGAATTTGAAAACAGCGATAGTTCTCATGCGGCCAGTGAGAACAAATTAGTAGTCTGACATTTGACATACTTTTTATAGTCCTTCCCTTGTCTTACAAATTATGTATCGAGTTTTGTTGAACGCAATCAATTGCTAGATCTCGTCAGTTTTTTTTTTTTTTTTTTTTTTTTTTTTTTTTTTTTTTTTTTTTTTTTTTTTTATTATTATTATTATTATTATAGCCTACAATTGTTTGATGCGTGCGTCTAGTGAGTTTTTAAACCAAAAAGCAAACTGTATATGTAATTTATTTTATATAAAATTTCCTTTTCTTCGCCCTATCCGCGCAATATCTACTCTGCGTCGGTGCTCCGGTATTATAAGCTGCTTACTTTTCAACATATAAAAACAATATTGATAAAAAAATCATACGTACTCGCACGCGCACGTACGCACGCACACGCACACACGTTTAGATGCATTTACATGGTTCTAAGAGAAAGCATGTTGAGATTTTTATATATGCATACCTTATAGTAATAAAAATTTTAAATATATCGATTAAGCAACTTATATATGGTAAAGAAAACTGTGCACTTTGCTATTAGCCCACCGAAATTTGTTACCATTAATTTTATATTAATATAAAAAATGGTTAAAAAAAAATATTTAAAATTTGTTATGATTTAATATTTTTCTATTTTATGGCTACTTTTTCTCTTATAGTAAGTAAACATCTGTAGTGTAAATTTCGGTTTTAGTAAAATTTAAACTATCTGTGTTCCAGCAAATGCTACTTTGAATTAATAAAACAATAAGTAATGGTTAACTATAGTGAAAAATTAAAATTTTTTAACTGTACATCCATGCGGAGTATACGATTTTATATACCATGTAAATTCATCCATACATGCATTCGTACATACATACAAACACACAGTAATTGACGTTAATATACATATAATAAAGATTTGATTAGATCATAAAGTATGAAATGCGTAGTAGTGTTTAAAAAACACAAACACATACACATACAAAGAGAGCAAGCGAAGACTTCATACGTGATACGCAAAAATAATTTGCGCGGGCATTGTGATTTCGTTTAAAATAAATAAAATTCCGTCTATATTATAAGTTGTATTTATTTTCCCATTTATCGACTTCAATTTTTTTTTATTTTGTAAAAAAAAAAAAACAAAACAAAACAAAAATAAAAAAAAAAAAAAAAAAAAATTAAGGCTATTAATATTTATAAAAATTTACTAAAATATTGCATAAAATGTAATTTGTATAAAATTATTTACAAATAATATTTATAAACTATAATGCACATATTATCACATTTCGGAATTCTTACATTTATGACACTTGATCTGATCTGGTATCATTAAATCATAGCCATACTCTTGACGCATACGAGTCTGAATATGCTTTAACATCTTTTTATAAGTTTCATGCCAGCTGCAACTTTGCGATTCCGCAATACACCTAGAGTAAAAAATTTTATTTAAAATATAAATAATGTAAGTATAGTGGCGTAATATATCAGTTTAAAAGTATGTTAAATTTTGTATTACCTGTATAAACATTTCAAAAGAATATGGAGATCTTCGATACGTTTTTTTTTCGGTAAAGTACCAAGATAAGTTGTGAACGAAAGAAAATCAACATCATTCACATCGTCATTATTATGAATCCACTGTCGTATTTGTAACTTTACCTATAAAATTATTTTTTATTTTAAAATTAAATTTAAATATTAAATATATATTAATTAATTTTTAAAGGGTACCTGAGAAATCGAAAGATCTAAAAGGCAATTCACTAAACTTGTTAAGATCTCTGAATGTTCTGAATTTCCCTTTAAGTTTTCAAAATAAGAAATTTTATTCATATCTGAAGTATCTTTAGTGATTTTAACATGCGCAGTTTTTACAGGATTTTGTATTTTAGATCTACTTTTAATTATTTCATCATCTTTATTTATTTTATTGTTAGACATTATATTATTATTTTTTGTATCTTTTTTAATAATTTTTATAATTTTTAATTTTCCAGGTTTAATTTTTACGCTTTTTTGTTTTTTCTCGTTTTTAAACATATCCCATCCTCTATTAGCAATATTATTAGCTTGTTTTTCTTCTTTTTTTATATTCTTTTCCTTTTTACGCGCATCACAATATGATTTTACTTCATTTTTTACTTCATCTGGTAAAGCTGCTAAGAATTCTGGATCAATTTGAGAAAATGATAAGTCTTTTTCCAATTTATTATTTGTGTTAGACAAATTTTTATTTATGATTTTAACAGAATTTTCTCGTTCACTGCTACTAGAGCTTTCGCTATCATTGCTTTTTTTATATTCTTCAAAAATTTCATTACGAATATCTACAGGTAATTCAATTAATACTTTCATGTCCAATTCTTGAAGGTCCGGTATTTTGATTTTATTTATTTTATTAGATGAGGAAGGTTTAATTTTTTTAAAATATTCTGATTGAGTAGTTTGTTTAAGTCGACTAGAATTTTTCGAACATTGTTCTACTACCGATTTAATGTTTTCTTCTTGTTTCTTGTCACTTGAATGTTGGTTATTTAAATCCATCTCCTCTGATAAAAAGTTATTTTTTAAACTTAAGGTAATATTTTTATCTTGTAAATTTGAAGTTTTATCAATTGAGTTTATTTCTTTTTCCAAACCATTTAAATTGCAAGAATTTGTTTTATATTGATTTTCCTCAATCGTAGATTTACTTTGTTCTAATAAAATATTGGTATTGATAAAAGTATTTGATTCAACAATATTTCTTTCAGTTTCTTTCATGTTATTAATAAATTTTAATAGAGTTAATCCATTAGATTTACTTTTTGAAGACTCTAATTTGCTTATATGTATTCCTATTCCTCTTGCATCTTCAGGATTTTGATGAAATTTATTCCAAAGTGTAAGTACTTCCCTATAAATAAAAATTTATTTTATTTTTTTATTAGGAAACTATTTCAAGTAAGTATTCGTTTTTAATATATGATTGGATATGCAAATTTATACCTAGTAATTGTTATAGGGTCATCTGTAGCAGCAATAAGATTTTTAGATTTATTATAAGCATCACAAATACCATGGCCCATAAATTTTTTTGGCTCATTAGGTGCTTCTTTCGCTCGAAATAGAACTTTTAAAGTTATACATTTTCCTTTTGAATTAATTTTTTTTAATCTGTCGCTAATTTCTATACTTAATTTTTTTAAAAAGTCATGAGCTGCATTGTGACTTTCAAATCGAATTCCATAATTTACCTCTGCTGAAATTGATTTCCTTGTATGTTCTAAATTTAATTTACTATGATCAATACCTCGACACATATCATATAATTGTTGGCCAGTTTTTTTGCCAAATTCTTTTTGTAATTCATACAAAGAAATAGCTTCTAGGTCAGCACAAGTTTTGACATTCATTTGATATAATTTGTGACTAGTAGAATATCCTACTCCTAAAAATACTCAAATTGAATATTAGTTTTTTAATGAAATATAATTAATTTAAAATTTTTTATTTAAAAAAAAAATATATTATATGAAACTTATTTTTTACATCTTATATTTTAAATATAATAAAATATTTGATTTTAATTAATAATAATTACATCAAATGCTATAATTTGTTTAAAAAAAATTGAAATCTACCTGGTAAATCTCTTACATTTAGGGTTCTTATAAAAGATTTTATATCATCAGCTTTCAAATAACATTGACCATCAGGCTTTGCCTTTTTAGTTGCTAATCTTGCTTGTAATTTATTTAAACCAAAGCCAGTTGAAACTGGACAACCAGTTTTGTTTTTAATTTCATTTCTTATTATAGTAGCAAATTCTAAGGGTGATAAACGACAGGTTTGGAGAATTTTTGTACAATCTGCATACATTTCATCGCAACTAACTGCTTCAATATCTAAAGTGTAAGAAGCAACAGTATCATATAAAATATAAGAAACTTCTTTATATCCATCAAAATCATATCTAATAGTTTTCAAATTGGGACAAAGTTTTAAAGCTTGTCCTAGAAGCATGCCATTTTTTACACCAGCTTTCCTTGCTTCATAAGAGCATGAAGCTACTTCTGACATCGAACCATAATCATCTGAATCATTAGAGATATTTTGCTTATTGCCTTTAGCATGCGTTACAGCAATAGGAAAGCCTATTAATTCTGGGTGATTTCGTAGACCTACAGAAACAAAAAAGCAATCCATATCTATATGCATTATAACTGGATTTTTCTTTGATGAAGTTTCAATTACCGAATCGGCTTGGAGAAGATATTGATTGTCGTTTAATAAGTTATCATCTGATTCAGAATCATCGTTTTTATTTGAAGGTCCAGCTTTACAATGTCCTGAATAGGATTGCATTTTTAAAATTTCAAGACCTGGAAATTTTCCATCGCTTTTATCTCTTAAATCATTGATATAATCTTTAAACATTGCTCCCATTGTTGCAATATGATGTAAACGAGAATTATTATAAAATTCTGTTAAAAAATCAGGATTTTTAGTACAATTAGAAGTAACCGAAGTAATTTCAGAATTTGATGCTGCTTGTAATTTGAGTTCTGATTTTTTTTGAGTAGCTTCTAATTCAGAACCATTTATATGAGTAGAATTTTTAAAACATGTATTTGACTTAACAGGAGTATTATCTGTTTGTGATTCATCTTGTTTTAAAATTTGGGCAAAAACTGTAGGTTGAGTTTTTGTACAATGAGAGTATAATAAATATTTTCTAAAATCAAGCAATTTTCCAGTTTTAATACTATCGGTAATCCATTCTGGTTTACAGAGAGGCATTGGATTTTGAGCTTTTTTGTAAGCGACAATTTTAGAATAGGGTAAATTAGAAGCTATCATATGAGTTGTACTTTGAGGCCTTAAATAATGATGATAAATTCCACCATTAGCCATCATAATGCGTTTTAGTTCATCAGCTGAAGGATTTGTATAACCATTAACAAAAATTGCAACACCATTAAAAAGAGTTGATGGATTTGAAAATTCATTTTTGGCAGCATCTTGAAATTGTTCTTCCAACTTAGCTTTTTTAGCTGCCATATAATCTCCCTGAAATTGGAAACAATTATTAAGATATTTTTAACTTTTAATTTTGTCTTCAAATCTAATGTGTTCAATAATTTAATTGAAAAATATTTAAGTTTTGAAATAATTGATTTATAGGTTAACTATGTAATATTTACCCAATTTTCACAGCAATCTGCCCATGCAGCATTTTTATTTTTTTGAGCCATCAGAAATATTTAATTTATTCTATTTACAATTTAAAATCATGTTAATATTTAAATTTATTCTTAAATTTAATTTATAAACTATTTCGCGCGTTGAAATACAAAATGTTCGACCGCCATCTTGGACTATAAATTATCTATTGCTCGTGTTATTGCTTCATCTGTATAGATAAAAGATGCTAAAGATTATTTCTTTTTAAAAATTAACAGTCATTTATAATCATTGGTTATTTATTTTGCTTTACATACAATTTTATTAATTTTAAAATTTATTTATAAAATACATTTATTATTTATATTACTTGTACAATTTATATTTATATTTTAATGAGAAGTATAAAACAATCGAATATTATAACATTCAAGTTATAAATCCTTCAGGTTGTAATGTCTGTCTTTATACTTCTCATTATATATTCTACCTTTTGGACTTGAAGAAATTTTTGGGTAAATAAATAAATTATACACATTTTGGTTTTAAATATTAATGATTGTTGAATTATGATTCTTCATATATTTTACTTTTAGAAAAATATTGTTATTTGAATAAAATTGTCCAACGCGATTCGAAGCTAACACGAATTTTTGGGGTTTATAGGGAGTAGAATCACATAATATAAAAATCGTGTTATCGTTTCGAAGGTAAAAATATGAAGGTACACTATTAATAATAGATTTACCTACATATTTTAGTTAATTAAATAAAATATTTTAATTTAAATATTCGATTTACGTTTTTAATTTTTTGTAGAAGCGGAAGTCTTGTACATTAAGTCAAACTCGTTCACTCCGAGATACGCAGAGTCTATCAAGAATTCGATCATTTAATTCAAATTCAAAATTAGCTAATAAAATTCCCCATACAACTTTGCATAATAAACGACAAATATTCACAAGAAATTCAGGAGTACTTCCTAAAAATTTAATTTGTGGTGAAATAAGTAGAAAAGAATATTTCAAATCATTAGAATCGCTTTTTGATATCAATAAACCATTAAATATCGGTTTGCAAGATTTTCCATTTTGTTATTTACCAGTGCAAGAAAATACTGAAATATTTTCGGATGATTCAATTTCGGATTGTCAATTTGAAAAACCTGAAGATTTTATTGAGAAACTAAAACCTGACTTTTTGGAGCACGAATCTCAGACAGTCTTGCCAGTTCAGCTTTATTTTAGTAAAATAAATTATTTAAAAGTAATTTTTTCATAATTAGCCTATATTTTTAGATATGCAATATTGATGATTCTTTAAATGAAAAAATTGAATCAACTTATGACAATATAGAAATTATCGAAGATACATCAAAATTACCTGAAATTGAAGAAGACGAAATTTCAAAGTAATATATTATTATGTTACTTTTAGAAATTAGATATTTAATTATATTTCATAATTTAATTGTAATAAACTTTCAACAGCACAATGGCTAGTCAAGAATCAAGCGAAGTGGTCATTGAAGAAACAATTCAAATGAGTGTAAGTCAAATTGAACAGAGTGAAGTCATTAATAACCTAAGCGTCGCAGATGGCATTACCACGCAAAAAATAGAAATTTCGGAAGTTGAAATGACGCAAGATAATAGAGAAGAAAAAAAATCAATTTATGCACCAGAATATCCTTTACCTCCTGGTGTTGGTGATGGTATAAGTTATCGTATATTTTTATTCATTGAAAAATTATAAATAATTTCTTAAATATTATCGATTAATATATTTTTACATATATTTCATACAATAATCAATAAAATATTATATTTATTTGATTAATAAATATAATTAATAAATATCTTTATTGTGATTTTTAACTGCACAATAATTATAATAAAATAATTTTATAATTATTGTATTAATAATATTTATATTACAATTTATTATAAAAAAATTCTATAGAATTTATATAATAATAAATATATCATTGAAAATTAAGGAATTATCGTTGGATATGGTAAACACCCTGATTCGCTAATGAGCACAATTCCTTTAAACGAATGCATCGTTTATGAAATAATTCAGTCTCAAGATAGGGCAAATGAAATACGCAAAGTAATACGAGAGTTAAAAAAAACTTTAGATGATAAAACGAGCGTCAGTACAGCAGATTTATTTAATAAAAAAAGGTTTATTACTGTAAAATCTAACTATTGACTTTAATTTATTTTATACACCTTTTACAGAAAGATGAACTTTCTGAGGAGGATACTCTTATTTTACAAGATACGCAAACAAATTTAATGCAAAAAATTGGCGAGCTTAACGATATCACACGCAAAATGCAGCGCACTATTGGTCTGATGGATCCATCGACCCAAACATTCGCAAAAATGTTTGAAATGTTACCATATCCTCATACAAAGGTAAATTTAATAAAAAAAAAAAAAATTTCATACAAATAAAATACCTCACGTTAAAACATATATATATATATATATATATTCTTAGGGCTTTGATGACATGTGTAGACAGAAAGGTGAATCGTGTGAAAAACTTGACAAAATTTTCAATGAGTGTCAAAAGTTTGCATTTCCTCAAATAACGTATCCAGAAGACAAGTAAATTTTATTACCTTTTTTAAATTAAAATTTATATTTAGTTCGTTATTATTGAAAAGAAAAAAAAAAAAAAAAAAAAAAAAAAAAAAAAAAATTGATTTAACATCATTTTTTCATATACACATATATTTAAAAAATTAAAATATAATTTTCAATTATATCATCATACTTATTTTATTATATACTAATGTATTCATAAAAAATAGATTTTTTTTTTTTTTTTTATGAACAAAAATAAAGCATTCAAAAGTTTACTGATACATTCTAGTTTAACTTTCAATCTTAACAATTTCAATATTTTAATATATGCTGATTTTTTTAAAAAGATTACCTAGAGTTATAATTGGTGGAAGTACAGAAGAAAATTTTCCTAAAATAATAGTTCCTGACAGTAGGCCAAAAAGCCGCGGAAATAAATGCATAGAAAATTTAACTGGAAGATTAACAGAATCTTTATCTTTACAAGAAAAACTAGTTAAGGAAAATGCTCAGCTAGAAGGTGGAAAGTATGTTGCTAAATTTTATATAGTAATAGGCTATTAAATTAAATTTACTTGCCTAGGTATTTTAAAAATCATTGATTTTTTTTAATCGAATGTTTCATTGTTACATTAAAATTTTCGTTGAAAGTAAAAATATTTTCAATATTTAACTTTAAAAGTAAATATTTGTCTTGAATAAATTATTTTATTTGTAAAATTTATTATCAATCTATTGAACATATTTAAAGCATTTGTCTATCATTCGTAACAAAATATTGAAACAATCGAGAATGAAAAAATATTTTTCTAAACTTATCTTCATTCTATTCAACCATTTATTTGACATATATTCACTCTGTTAAATTGCATTGACAGTTAACCAAAATTTATTCCGACACAAATCATAACTTTCTTTTTTTTTTTTTTTTTTTTTTTTTTTCTTCAAAATTTTTTGCTAAAATAAAACTCGAACAAGCAGATACCAATTGGAAAAGGAATTACTCGAGAAAGACAATGCGGTGGAGTGTTTGCAGCGTAAGGTTTGCGGCCTGCAGGCCGAAATGCGCATCGTTGTAAAGGAAAATTCGGAGCTGAATCGCAAGCTCGTTTGCCTTGCCCAGCAGCAGCAGCAGCAGCAGCACCAGCAACAGCAACAGCAACAGCAACAGCAACAGCAACAACAAAGTTGTTGCTCGCCGTGCTCGCCACCGACGACTACTTTTTCATCGCGCTCGACACCTAGAATAGAAACAAGCGCGACAAAGTCACCCTGCTCATCGCCAAGACGATTTCATCAGTTCGATCTTTCGTGCAAGTGCAAGGCGAGAGATCGTGCCGAGCAAATCGTTCCTCTTCCGGCTGAATATTCGAGTACTTGCGGTGGTAACACATCTGGTTAGTTTTTCAACTTTATTATATTGATTCGTGCACAAATATTGTATTCGATAAATTTATTTTTAAAAGTTTATTTTATATTAATATCAAAATATATGAATATATAATAAAACGTATAAAATTAATCATAAATAAATATTTTTATGTAAGAGCGTTAAAATTAAAATAATACTGTTGAAAAGGTATTTTTATAAATTTTAGATCTTAGGATTATATATATATATATATATATATATATATATATATATATATATATATATTACATTGAAATTGATATAAATTGTACGATATTTTAAAATAAAGTTTTATTTGAACGTTTATTTTTTTTTAAATCTATAAATAAATCTGTAACTAAATGTAGAAAACTTAAATTTAAAAAAATATTTCAAAATACATAATATGATTTAAAAATTACCCAAAGTATAAACATTCACATATTTATAAGAGTGTAAAAAAATTATCATTGAAATTCTAGTAAAAGTGTTTCATATACAGCAAAAAACTTTATATGACCGTCATTTTGTTATTCGACCATTATTTTTATTATTAAAATAAAATAAAAAATCAACTTTCTACCTTTGCTTTATAATAATTAAAATTGGCACAATTTTTGTATGTATTTAATTATTTTACCAGTAAATTACATCTAAAATTATGAAAAATTGAAAAAAAAAAAAAAAAAAAAAAAAAAAAATAATATTTGATGCTGAAAAATGAAATATTAAAAATTAATATTGAATGTGGTCGAGTATCGGTGGTATTTTTATTAAAAAACAAAAAAAAAACGAAAAAAAATTAAATTTCATAAATATGGAAAACAATAATTATAACTTTGATAGCCTAGTTGTATATGTAATTTTCTCTTTGTAATATATTTAAATAGTAGTTTTAATAATGTTTTTGTTTTTATTACTTTTGAAATATTTCAATGAAATTAATCGATTTCAGCTTCCTTGGGCAGTCCAAGATCTTGCAAAGATTCGCGATCGTACAATACTCCGCGGTTAGCGGGAGGAGCTTCCAAAGTTGCGGACGATTTTTTTTCAAAAACTACTCAAAAAATGTATTACCGCAACGGAGCCAGTGGCAGTTGTCTCAAGTCGCCTTCTCCCACGAATCAAGGACAACGTGGCGCGGGTGCCGTCTGCCCTGCCGAAATCGAAGAGAGGCTCGCTGTCTACGGAAACAATACAAAATGCTTGGTTAATTATGTTCAATCGTTCGATTTCGCTTTAAAATTATATTCAAATGTATAGACCTCGTATATTATTTCATGCATGAATAATGAAAATAAGTTAAAAATATTATAAACTCTAGAAATTTAAAAAGCTTTTATATTTTTAAATTGCCACATGCACGCGCGTTTATATAATTATTTTTAGTAAAAATAAAATTGAAGCTATCATAAAATAGCAGCGTTTAATTTAAAAAAAAAAAGGGTGAACAACTATCATGTATCGAATCAGAAGTTCGTACATTACAAGCGGAACTATTGAACGTTCAGCGTGAAAGGCAACAATTGGAACAGCAACGTAAATTACTCGAATGTACTGGTCCGTGTGCTAGCTGTGTTTGCTGTCCAGAGTCAAAATCATCAAATTTACCGTTAAAGGTAAATTATTTAAACGAGTCATGAGAACGAGCTATCGTAATAAAATAATATTTTATAAAAAAAAAAAAAAAAACGTTAAATTTTTATTAAAGAAAAATCAAGATTTAATGTCGTGTCCACCACCTTGCACCGATGTGCCGGTAAGACGATTAAGCTTTTTAAATAATGAGATAATAATGTCGATTTTATTAAAATTAAAAAGTGCGAAATGAAAAATTTAGGAGGCGAACTCGTGTGCAGCACAACAGTTGCGCGATTTGCGAGAGCAATACGCCCGCCTCCAAGACGACTACAAGAACAAGCTATGCGAGGTGTCGCGTCTGAGAAGCGATGCCGAGACCCTGAAACGCGAGGCTCGCGAGGCCAAGGAAGAACGCGAGCGATTGGAAATTAAGCTGATAGATGCTCAAGAACGCTCGCGAGCAATTGAAGCGGAGCGCAACAATTTGCTCG
Organism: Chalcis sispes; assembly: GCA_949987625.1. Lineage (NCBI taxonomy): Eukaryota > Metazoa > Arthropoda > Insecta > Hymenoptera > Chalcididae > Chalcis > Chalcis sispes. The sequence continues at coordinate 680,881 of OX465095.1, forward strand.
GTACGCGTACTTTCGTTGAATCGTGTTTTTTTTTTCGATCTGTAACAAGACTGCGTCTACTGATAAACGCTCGTTAAAAAGTGGACAAATTATTTTAACGCGTATGTGTCGATTCACGGTCATCGATTTTTATCATCAAATTTATTTCGCGCATTCCCTCATTTATTATCGCGATGGTTTTAATTCATTTTAACAAAGTTTTAATAAAATTATTTTTTATTTTTAAAAATTTAACGATAAATTTATATTAGAAAATTAATATTGTTTTTCGAGTTTTTAAATTAAATATTAGTATAATTATGAATAAATAATTTTAATAAATATAAATTATTTTTTTTTTTTTTTTTTTTTTCAACTAAATAAAATATTTTTTATTTTATAAAAATTATTCAATATAAAAAGTATCAAAAATTTGTAAAAATGAAAACTCGATAAAGTATTTTATAATATAATGTACTAATATGAGCCCTAGTTTTAATTAAATGTACTTTATATATTTTTTTTAACAACGATTACAAGTATATATGTATGTAAGATGAGGGGCTTACAGCAGTGCTTAATAATTCATTTATTGCACGCGATTATAAACATATCAATGTTGACCGTTGTAAAAGGTACTAAGGAGCAGTTAGTGGAGCAAGAACAAGCGCTGTTAGTCGCGCGGCAGCGATATCGCGAGGCACAGGATGAGCTCGAGGAGCTGCGTACGATGATACGCGATCAAGCGGCACACCTTGACGATTACAGAAATAAATACTTGCAGGTTTTATACTTTTATTTTATCAGTTGTATATTCAAACTTTAATTTTATTATTTTTTATAAAAGATTTTAAATTAAACTGAATAAAAATTAATCTATGCAATTAGTAGTATTAATCGATTTTATTAACGACTTTCATAATCGATGTAATTATTATTTTAATTGTCTTAAATTATTCAAACATTAAATATATAATTAATTAATTTATTATAATTAATAAAATAAGCATTTTAAAATGAATATTTTAACAGGCGCAACAACAAGTCGAGGAACAAAAGCGTCAACTAGATTTGATGGAGATGGACAATGCGAGAATGAATGAAAATGTGACATTGGAAATCGGTCGCGTAAAGGTAATGGAAGAAAAAAAAAAAAAAAAAAAAAAAAAAAAAAATAAATAAATAAATATACAAGATTAACGTTATAAAAAAAAAAAAGTAAAATTTTTTCATTATTTAGAATCAATTTCAAGAAAAATTAGCAGAATTGGCTCCATTACCGGACATTTTAAAACAAACGCAGATGAAACTTCAAGAAACTCAACAAATGCGTATGCTAGCTGAGCATAACTGCGAAGATCTCTCGCGAGAACTTCTTGCTGCCAAGGATAAAATTGACTCCATGCAAAACCAAATAAACGATTTACAACGAGAAATTCAAACCCTACAAGTTATTATTTTACAGTTTATATTCGAAATTTAATATTGATTTGATGCGACTACAATGATGGTTATTAATTATATTTATTCAGGATGATAAAAGCGACGCTAGCAATAAAATCGACGAGTTAGAGAGAAAAAACAGCGAACTACGAAACGAAAATGAACGGCTGAAAAGCGCTTGTGCCCGGCTCGAAGAACAGCAAGCTGTAATGCAAAAACGCCTTGATGAAAAACAGCACGAAATAGTGCAACTTACCGCTATGCTTGAACAGGTATTTTTATATTACCTTAAATAACAAAAAAAAAAAAAAAAAAAAAAAAAAAAATCTTTTATTTATATCATTATTTATTTGCGAAATAAATTCATTTTTATTCAAATTTTAACTTAATAATAACTATAAAAATCCTTACTTATATATTATCCTTGAAGCTTCGATTGTAAGGTATTACATACGATAGTTTGTTTCACTTAATTTTAACTGATTTTATATGTTATTTTATGTACAAATTGAAAACTAATTAGAGTTAAAAGTTTTATTCTTTACTCGCTAGTTTTATTACATTCATTTATAAGCAATTATTTTACTTTTCATTAAATGACGATTAGAAAATTTTATTGGCAATATTGAAATATTGCGATAAACAAAAAATTAAAATATAATTAATGAAAATAAAACTTAATTTTTATTTTAACTTAAAATTTTTTTTTTTTTTTAAATTAAAAACATTTCAATTTACAATTATACAAAGATACGGGAAGACTCGGCACGACAAGTTTCAAGAACAAAAGAAAGGTGCGAGGCAATAAAAAGAAGTATGCAAGCTCAAATAAGCGATTTTGAAATTCAATTAGCACAATGTAGAGCTGCTGCAAAAACTGCACAAAAAGAAAGAGATGAAGTAATAATTTATATTATAGAATAAAATGCTAAGAAAAATATTAAATGAAATGTAAAAATAATTTTTTTTTTTTTTTTTTTTTTTTTTTAATTCAGATACGGCAGAAAATGCAAGGACAAATTGGAAATTTGAACGAAGCTCTGCAACAAGCACAAGGAAGAATAAGATCGCTGCAGGGACATGTAGATTATCTAAAGGTTTCTTATAGTAATGTTTTTGGCAATCAGGGTCAAGGGGAATCTCCTACACCTGCTCTTCAATCAGAGTCACCCCTTCCAGGTCAAGGTTATGACTCTTGTGACTGTAATTATTGAAATAAGTGAAAATCAAAGTAAAATTATATAATTGAAATTCTAGCGGTTTTTTTTTTTTCATACCTTTAAGCATATTTACATATTTTTATATGCAAGGAGTGGAAAATCTTGTCTTTTATCATTTAATGAAATAAAGAAAAACGTATAGTCCATCTCTTTTATTACATTACGAAATATGTGTTGCTTCCACTTTTGCAAAATCATAAATGCAATTATTATTTTTTTTTTTTTTTTTTTTTAATTAGCCGCATATTTACTTGTTACATATGATAAGAATGAAAAAGGAACAACGTCATGCAATCAATATTGGATTGCTCATGAGAAAATAAAAAAGTACCTCTTATGCCAACTATTTACAAATAATGATAAAGAGTACAGCCATTTTAGTTTGTTGTTTCCTCTTTACGTAATGTGTCAAGCATTTCACACATAATTTCGGAACGTTTACGCATCTCTTCCAATTCTACACGGAATATTTCCAACTTAGTTTCTATCTCAGTAGTTTTATCATTTTTAGTACGACACGATGAGCACCTTAAAAAGAATAAAAAAGAAAAGAAATTAAATTCATTTTTAATTTATTATATTTATAAATATTTAATGTGAAAAATATATTTTAAAGAACAAAGTTCAAAAAGATTAATTGGTTTATTTCTATAATACAGAAAGAAAATTGCTATTTTAATCTTTCGTTCACATAATTAATAAAAAAAAAAATTGATATTTTTTCACCAACTACTCATTTATTTAACGAGTGGTAAATAAATTAAATTTAGAATTAATTGAAGAAATTAATTTATAATAAATATTTTCAATAAAAATAACGGTTACACATATTCTATAACTATTAAGTATTTACTTTTCATTAGAGCGAAGTGAACAAGATGGTTGATGAGGAGAACAAGATATTCTTGGTCGTGTAATAGAGCTTGGTTCATATATTGAAGCATTGTTTCTTAGATTTGTTTTATTCATAGGATTGGTAGTTCTGCAATCTCCGCATCCTTTCAAAAGATCCATAAGAAGGCCTCGAACTTTCCTTCCACTTAACTTTCGTTTTCGAACCTTTAATTGTGTAGTTTTCATTAATAAAAAAAAAAAAAAAAATATAGTTAATTATTTCATTTAAATTTTATGTACCTCTGGTTCTTTTAGAGTCTGTTTTTGAGATATTAATGGATCGCTTTCATTTTGACTTAAAGTAGGATCAAAAACATTGTCACCACTATTTCTTCTATTGTTGGGAGGTGGTGGGATTAGTTTTTCATTGCTTAAGGAATGTGGTGAATTTTCCCGCGAAGAAGGAACAAATTTAGAGGCCAACTGTATATTTTCTTCATCACCTGAATCATCTTCTTCGTCAGTAGGATTAAAAGAATGTCGCCGAACAAATGTTTGATGGTTACATAATTTTTCTTGTATTGGATTTCTACAGTGATTATGATAATTGTGACAATAGCATATAGAATTACCATGATAAACATCGGGTAAAGAAATTCTATGAGAATCTTTGCATTTCTGCAACCTACGGCATGATCCTATTTCGTTGTGCTGTCTTTCAATTCTATGGTTACATCCACAGCGAGTTTCTTCAATTCTTACTGCTGGATAGCAACAAGTGTGTTGATGTTCGTATTCATAGTGGTTGCATGAAGGACATGAAAGACGGTGACTATTGTCACATTCTGTTATTGTATTGTTCATTTCATATGAATCTTGTTTCTGTTGGACTTGAGAGAATCTCGATATTATCTTTGATTTTTTACTCGTAGATGCAGATTGTTGATTACTGCACAGACGTGGAGTGCTTTGCCAGCGGAAGTTTTGTCTTAAATCCTTTGATCTTGTTGAAGATTCAAGATCTTCAATATTTTGATTAGTAGATCCTTGACTTAATTCTTTTCCCCAAATATTAATAGTACCATTCATTTCCGTCATATAAACTTCAACATTTCCAAGAAGGTAAGGTCCACATTCACGAACTCCAGACTTGGGATTATTTGTTATTTCCTTTGTTTGTATAAGAAAACTATGTTCTTTACCACCTTCGTCTTCAGGATAAATAAATACTTTTATGTCATCTTCATTCATATCCTGAATTTTGTCTTCATCTTTTTCTGCATCATTATTATCATCATCAAGATCGATTAACTGAGGCTCAGGTGTATTTAAAATTTGATTTTTTCGTTCTCGCTCTAATTTTGACGTATGAGGAATTTTAGATGGTTGAGCAGAACTTGAAATTTCCATAGTATCAGTTGCTTTTCGTTTTCTTGATTTAGATGATTGAGTTTCTAAAAATTGTAGTTTATCATTTTGTGCAGATGTGGCGGCTTCATTCTCAGACTCACAAGCTGATGTTTTAGAATATTTATTTCCATGTTTATCAGATTTAGATTTTCCATGAGTAATATTAGAAAGAGTTTGTAAAATTTTTGAGGATGTCATAAATGCTCGAGATAGTATATTTTTCTGTTTTAAGGGCGTTTTGGTTGGTGGATATGAACTTTCATCTGAATTTAAAGCATTTGTTACATTGGGTGGCGGTTCCATTGAAAATGCAGCACTTCCTGTACTATCAGACCATTGCGTGCTTACTTGAGAAATCATACTAGTTGCTGGTAATTTTGGATTATTTTGTTCATATCTATCTTCTGGTATGTAAGGAGCTGCAATATAAGTTTCAGTTTGAATTGCAACGGTCTTAGTTTCAGGCATAGATTTTTGTTGTGTTTGATATTGTAAAAGAAGTTTTTTTAAATTTTCCAATTCCATTTTAATGGCAATATTTTCTGACAATGTTTTTTGATACACTTCACGCAAATTTCCAAAAGCTGAATTTTGTTTATAAAGCTGCTGTGTTATAGAAGACATTTCATGATTGTCTTGTTGATAGAGTTCTGTTGGTTGATTTAGCATCATAACTGGAGTCTTTCTGTCATGAAAGCTGTCATCGACATTTACTTCACTACAGTAATTACTTGTGATATTTTCTATTCGTAAAACACAGGGTGATTCTGTATCATTGTTATTACATTTTTCAAGGGTATTTTGAATTTCTTCTGCATTATTTCTATTAGTTTCTTTATTTACAGAACCTTTCATGTACTCTTCATAAGTTAAAGTTCGCAAATTACTAACTGAATCTTCACCATTTAATATTGGCTTTAAAGACTGTTCATCACGTCTTTGAATTCCTTTTCTTTCATTTTTTACAATTCCATCAGTTTTTTCAATTCTTTGTGATTCAACTGAAATTGGATCTACATCCATTTCTTCTTGTTGTGAAATTGATTCACCATTACCTATGAAATTTGTAGGAAAAATAGATAATTCACCATTCTCTACAGTTTGTGGTACAACATACATTTTCTCATTGTTTTCTTCATATTCAGCAACTTCTTTCAATGTTTTTTCTGTATAATCTTTAATTGTTCTACAAGTCTTAACTACTTCTTGTTTTCTATAAATTTGGGCATCTAAAACAAAAAATAAAATATAATTTCATAATTTAATTATGCAATTAATGTGATAATGTAGTATAATGATGCATTTACTTTTGTTAACAAAAAGAACTTGTGTTAAATATAATGAACATTAATTACCAGAAATATCTTCATTTTTCTGTTTTGCTTCTTCCTCTGCTTGTGCCTTTTTACGTCTTTCATCAGATAATTTTGTTTGGTGTTTTATGTCTTTAATATATTTTTTAATTTCACTTTCAATATGAGAATATTGTTTATGAGGTGTACGATCTTCCACATTAATTTGACACTTTTCAAATTTTGTTTTCTGATTGAAAGGATTAACATTATGTTTACTTTTTGGTGATGATCCCTTGATGAGACTAAGATCTTGCAGAGAAGCACTGCGTTCCTTTTCATGCTTTGTAAACCCATTACTATATCTAAGAACTAAATCATCAGAGCTACCATCAAATCGATCTATTTCAGAATCATCTTCAGCATATTCTTCATCTTCTTCTTCCTCATCATCTTCATCTTCAGTTCTTCTTGCATTTCGTGCATGTCTTCTATCTACAATACACAAACAATTTTTTAAATAAAAAATGTTATTATTAGTTTTTTTTTTATAAATACTTTCGTTTAATATTTATTTTTTCATTATATGAATTACCATAATTTTCATTATAATTTTCCCTGTACATTTCTTCACTATCATCATCGTGGTATGAAGAACTTTCATCATCATCATCAAAAGATCTATCTCCTTCTTCTTCCTCATCATCGTCATCGTCTATAACATACACACTTTCATTGTCGTCTTCCTTTGCAGGACTGAATTTTGACTCACTGTCTTCTATATTATTTAATATTTTTTCTGAATCTTGTTTTATAACAGATTCAGATTCATCTATCCTAGAAGGACTAGATGTGGAAACCATAGATGGCATTTCCTCATCTTCTATTGCTTTTTCTGACAGATTTGTTATAGGTAGCTGCATTGAATTTTCAATTTTTTCCTGAATAATAGTAATCAAATGTAAATCAATAATTTATTTGATTACTTATTGAGAATTAATCAAATAATTATATTAGGAATATATATACTTTTAACCTCTATATTGGATTTTTAATATTAATATATATTATTTTTTCCTTTATATATTAATTAAAAAATTTACAAGTTGATTTGTACATTAAATATTATTATCTTCTTTATATTACTTTTTATATTTTTATCAATATATACATATATATTATTTTGTATTTATTGTATTGAATGAAAATATAAAAATAGTTAAAGAATAATTCTTATAAATAATTAAATTAAATAAGCTTTAATATTTTCATTAACAAAAATCTTTTTTGAATACTTAACAAATAATTTTTAATTTTGAATAATTATAAAATTTGTATAAAAAATACATATTTCATCATTTATTGTATTTAGTTATCAATTGATTTTCAATTATGATAAATAATTTCTAGTTAATGTAAAATATTCTAACCAAAATATTTTCCTGGTTGTCTTCCTTAGATTTCTGTATTTGGTCTTCTTTTTGTTCTCTTTCTTGTTCTTGCTTTAATACATGCTCTTTTTGCTGTCTGATTTCTTGGTTTTCTTGCTCTGTGTTTTGATCTTCCTCGTGCTTTTGCTCTTGAATCTGATCTTGATTTTGGTTCAGTTGAGACAATTCTTGCACTATCCTTTTTTCTTTTATCTCTTCTACACCTACTTTTTCTACTTTATCAATTTCTAACTTTTGTTCTTGCACATTTTCCTTTTCAATTTTTTGTTGCTGTTCACTTTCCTTAACTTCCAGCGTGTGTGCAGCCGGCTCTGCCGACTCTGACATGTCCACCGAGTCTGTAAAACACGCGTACTGTAAACTTTAGAGGCTAATAATGCACCGGATTGTTTATGATAAAAACAACACCGGTTTTTGATAATACTGTTGAAAACTCTCCATGAAAGAGCGCTAAAAGGCTTTCTGTTCGTCTTTCTCTTACACCAGCAAGGTGAACACTCCTTTGGTGGCAAGAAAAATATAGATGCAATTGAGTGGTTATACAAAAAAATGTTTGCGGAATAATCTCTGACAACAAGTTATCAGCAAAGACATTGAACGTTAGAAGTTTTATTTTTAATCGTGTAATTGTCTAATAGCAGATATTAAACAGATTAAAAAAAACAATATGCACACACAGCCGGTAATTGTAAAACTGAATTTTCTTATGTGGATCAATGGCCTCTCACTTACAACGACAGCACGTATATATATATGTTACAATACTATCCCGTTTAATATACATACATATTCATGCGATTCGAAATATATAACTTGTCTAATTGTACAACGGCTTGATTAATGCGTCCATATTTTAAATCTAAAACGTGTTTATAGATAAACTAGTATATGGTGAACGAATTTCCTAAGAAAATTTAGGAAAAGGGCGAGTACTGCCGCTGTCGGAGAAATAGTCAAGCACGAAATGTGTGCGACAGTGCGACGCGTTTCACCTATTCCTCGTTTCTTCGAAACTTTTAGCACTGTACACATTCGTAATTTAGAAACAGAGAAACTTATGGAGCGACAAACATCGCGGGTTTTTATAAAGAGTAACATTTAAAATGCGATTTTGATTTAATTTAGTTTTTTTAGTTAATTAACTCAGTACTTGATACTTTATAAAAATATTAAATATAAGGAAAATATTTATTTTTTAAAATAAACTTCAAGAGTTATGGCTACAAGCAGTGCTGAACTTCCACTGACGATCGAATTTGGGTAAATTGTGACACGCGGAAATTCTAACCTAACTTTTTATAATAAAACATTTAAAAATTACTATAATATACAAAAAATGATCTGAAGAATATTAATATATACATATATTTTTCTAAATTCTTTATTTATTTAATATTTTTTAATAGTTTTACTACATAAATTTTAATTTTATGGAATAAAAATGTGTAAATTTAGAGGCGGAGCAGAATTATTATTTGGCAACAAAAAGAAATTTGATATTTTCTTACCAGCTGATAAAGAATGTAAGCATTTTGAAAATTTCAAAGCATAAAATTCGCTTAAAAATTTTCCATTTTCATCTTATTATTCTTAGGGACACTTACTAAACTTATACTGTGGTTACGAGATACTATGTTAAAGGAAAGACCGGAACTATTTGTTCAAGATGATAGTGTGTAAGTATGCATTGTTATTATGAAAAAATATTTATACAATTTTATTATTATAAAAAATATAATTTTTAGTTAACAATTTTTTAAATAGTAATTAAAAAAAAAATGTTTTATCAAGTTTTACATTGAAATTTATTAAAAATATATTTTATAAGTTTAGAAGCTGTTCAAATACCTTCTTTTGAAAACTGTAGATATTGTCATTGCAGTACACTTAGTTTTAGATTGTGTTGTAATGAATTTATTTATTTTTTTTTTACCTTTTATCTTAACATATTCATATAAAGAATTAAAAAAGTTATTTAAAATATAAATCTCTATAAGATCGTAGTTGATTTTAAAAAAAAATCAGTCAGATTACTACCAAATTATACCGTGGTTAGAATACTACTGACGGTTTGTAGATACTGTTGTGATCTTACAAATTTCAAAAGTAGTGGATTCCAAGAAATGTACGCAAGATGGCGGCAGTTATTTTATCAAAGCGTTTAAGTTAACTCATTTTTTTTTAAATTTCGTTTTTCGTTTAAAATCGGTTTTATTTTTTAGGCGGCCGGGTATTCTTGTCTTGGTTAATGATGCTGACTGGGAATTACTGGTAAAATATATATCTATATATTTAATTTAAATTAGTTGAAAAAATACATTACTTTATAGATTAAAATTAATTTTGTTCTATTAACCGTTGTAAAAAGTCAAATTTTTAAAAAAATATATTTAATGATGATGGATAAATAATGATTTAAATTATACGCAAATCATAAATCTAAATTCATTTTGATTACTAGAATAAAATAAGTATATAATATTTTTGTAGAATTAATAAAATTGTTAGCATAATAAACTAATTATTTTTATATATTAAACGTTATTTAAAGGTTACTGTATGAAAGTTATTTATACAAAACTTAAACTATAATGTTAGTAATTAGCTTGTTTTTAAATAAAATCGAAGGAAAATAAATATTTCATTTACTTTCTTGCATTTTAACTTTGTAAAATTAAGTTGGTACATTTAAAATACAATATGATTAATAACCTAATCTGTTTGACAACATTTTTTATTAATTAAACAATTTATTATAATTACAATATTTATTTAAAGTTAAAGAAAATTAAAATAATGATTTTTCATTTATTTTTTATGAAGTATAACAATGTATAATTTCGTGCTAAAATAATTAGGTATTAAAAGAAATGAAAAGAAATTATTTTTTTTTATCTATGCTATTCTTACGAAAGCAGCTGAAATGGGGATGAAAACAAAAAATTCATAGAACAAAAATCTTGCAAAAAAGTATTCAAATAATATTTTTTTTTCTGTAAATTTCGTATAATTTACAGGGTCAAGGCGACTACGTGTTACAACCGAACGACAAGGTGCTGTTTATCTCGACATTGCACGGTGGTTAACGACGCGCACGCTCGCGAGTGTACATATATGCGCGTGTGCAGAGTTTCTCGTCGGTCTTTCGAGTGTTTTGCGCAAATTCCAGAACGGTATAAAGAGACATTGAACGAAAATATTGAAAGAGAGAGGATGAGAAAACAAGGAAGCGGAATAAAGGGTGCTACGAGAGGAAGAGAAAAAGCACAGTAATGTATAGTTTTAACGGCTTTATGCGTACATACGCCGTGAAAAAGCTCGTTGTGCTCTCTAGATATTTGAATATATGAAGTGTTGTCATGTTCACAAAAGAGAAACGATTATGTTAGAACTTGAGCGCTAATAAACGTACGTACGCACACCTTTCTTTTCATTTCTTTTTACCGAATTTGTTTCCCAATGTAATTTCTTGACTCTTGCACCTCTTTTTTTATTTTCTGATTGCGGACACGTTGGCAAAATGCTATGAAAAGTTCTAATATTAAATACTTTACCTGAGACAGATATCAAGCCGTTATTTTACGTAATTTTTTTTGGCGTCTAAAAAGCTAATATATATAATAATTATGATAAATTTTTTGGTATAAATGTTGATAAAATAAATATAATTTTCTATAAAAAAACTTCTTTATAAAAAATACAATCTTTATTCAATATTTATTATGTAAAGTCTTCATTATATAATATTTAACTATTTAATTGATCAAAAATTCCTGTGATAGTTATTTAATTTATTTAATTGAAAAATATTTTATAAATATATGTTACAAAATATCAACAATTAAGTTTATTTATCCGAAATTATCAAACTTATTTGAAATTCACTTATGCTTTTTCAAAAAGTAATTTTATAAAATTAAAAATAGTTATAAAGTCTAATAAAGCGTGTTATTTTAAGAAAAAAAATTTAATATTCATATAGGAAAAATTTGTATACTAAAATTTTAATGCTCTCTCTCTCTCTCTCTCTCTCTCTCTCTCTCTCTCTCTCTCTCTCTCTCTCTCTCCCGCACTCTCCTAATTTTATATCCTAAGTATACATAGTTAAAGCTTCGTGACTTGAAAAATCAATTAAAATCAAATTATTTATTTTGATTAAAATTTAATTAAAATTCAAGTTAACCCCTTACCTCTTTGCCTTTGCTAGAACATGGACTTGTGAAAAGACGACTAATTAATTTTCGCTTTGAAAGTTTTGTAAAACATAATAAAAAAAAGGAGAACAAGGAGAGGAGGCGGAGGAAAAAAAGAAATGCGCTAGAGAAGCGAAGAAAAAATGAAAAAGCTCACAGCGCAGGGTAGCATCTTAAAAAATGCAATTTCTAAAAGGCTTTTTTTTTCTCTTTCTCTTTTTCTTTCTTTTTCTCGTTCTACACTGCTCGCAATTAACTCCCCAATTTAGACAATGCTAGCCTCTAAATAAATTTTCCATTGGCAAAGGAGAAAATGATGGATCTTATTCGAAAATATTTTGCTTCTTTTCGGGAGAAAATGAAATGTTTGTAGATCCTGCTTATATATATATATATATATATATATAATATAAGCAGGCTTGGTATAAGTTGTATCTAATGGCCATAATATAACGGGCGACACTTTGGCCAACCTCCAAGAGTCTTCGTTGTTATTGCTTTACTCTTTCTCACTCAAGTCGTTCTCTCCTCTTTCTATTTCTCCCCTTTTGCTCAGCGCTCTGCCCGAGTTCTTAGACTGGTACGCTGCTGTATGGCGTATAACCTTGCCGTTTTCGCGTGCAAGTACATGTATATATATACATACACACATACGTATATAAGCTTGTGTATACGCCTTTAGTTCTTAAGCGACTCGACGTTACATAACGACGCGGCCGCTGCTGCGGCTTTACATACATTATGTTACAATTAACATCGCGCGAGAGACGAAAGTTTCGCACTTTTGCAAATGACTCTTGCGAGTGATGCGCGAAACTCTTTCTCTCTTTTATGGTAATTTTGCGCGCCTCTCTCTTTCTGTTTCTCGCTCGTTTTCGTTTTTTTTTTACGCTTAGTGCATATAGAGCAGCATTGCGCGCTTTTTCTTAATGCTTCTTTTTTTCGCGGACTCGACTTCTTCACGACGCCGCTTTCTTCTCGATTTATTGCCGAAAACTTGCCTCGTTAATTATATCTCAGGGAAGAATTCATTTACGCATAAGTATGCGGATATAAATCGGCCGGGAGCAACGAGCGCGACTTCTTTCTTAAGTAGGTTGCCTACTTTACAATAAGCTGCGATATAACTGGAGCGCGCGACAACGATTATATTCCAAACGCATTTGTTGGTTTATTTTGTGGCTCTTGTCTGGAAAAGTCTTAAAATATTCTTTTATGCCGCTTATTATTTGAATGATTGACGATTTGAATTTATTTCGTACAGCACTATGAAGTTTCATCGAGACGAAATTAAGTTACGACCGTCGTTAACATAAATTATTATTATTAACGCTAAATTTTCAAATTTTATTTCTTTTATATTATCTTATAAAAACTTAATAAATCTAATCGTGTATATATTTTTCGTTCTTCTAAAATAAAAAAGGTTTTTTAATAATATTGTTTATTATTATTTATGTAAATTCAAAATACCTTACAGTGTGTTGCATAAACGAATTACCATGTGGCTACTCGGATGCAATGTCACGTTCTAGCTGTCACGTGATCCCTTCGAATAGTGTACATGATTAGCAAAACTAATTAAACTTTGCTTTATTCGAATGATACCGAAATAGTTTGCTTCTTTAGGTGAATCTATAGTTATTGGAAAAAAATTAAGATACCGATGTATTTTATAAGCTGAACAAATAATATAAAAAATATTGTGCAAACGTTTAAATTAATTGTATTTAATATTTCGTTGCGTTAATAACGTTACAGCGTCCATGACGAGAGGATTCGAAATTTCGATGCGAATTTTAGAGATAAGTAGCGCAATAAATTTCAATTTTACACGCACACGCGCGCGCGCGCACACACACACACACAAACAAACACACAAAAACACACAGAGGTATTCGATTTCAATTTCAAATATGCACGCATCAATTACGTAGTAAGTTGCATTAATATTTGCAGAAATTGAAATTTCAGTAATTATGCAATTTTACCAATTATTCTTTTCAATAAACTGAATAAAAGAATTATTATGAAAACTCTACTTTTAAAAAAAGTATTGATATAATGTATAGTATAAAACTCAACATGATACATTGAATTTTTTATATTTATAAGAATTGAAAGGTTCCTTTTGTGCTTCATCGATCTTTGTTTATTTTTAAAAAATTTGCTCATTTTAAAAGCTGTGTTGAATAATAATTTATTTCACATTAATACCGATCGAAAGATTAAAATTCGAAAGTCAAAATTTTGAAGAAACTCGCGGCATGAAATGCTCAATGCGCTTGGCGTGCATTCGCGGTGTGTGAAATCGCTGGCTGCGCTTATAGAGGCACATACTCGTATAAAGGAACTCGGGCGCGCACGCACTCACTCGCGCACGTACATTCGTACGTTCGTACGCACGCCATAAACAGAGAGCGTGCAGTGTATCAAAGCCGCGGAGGGTGGATTCTCTTCCTCTCGCGCTCGCTTATCTGTATATGTGTGTTTGTTCATGTATATGTTTACGTGCGTACATGTACAGATACGGAAGGCGTGCGTATGCAACATCGCGAAATCTCTGCTACTGCTGTCTCGTACAGTAACCGGAGAGTCGCACGCGGCTGTTCCGTTCGCTTTCCCTCCCTGGCTCACGCGCGCGCGCGCGCGCGCCATGGAGGGAGAGAGAGAGAGAATCGGGGGTGTCACGTATAACGCAACTCTCTCGATCTCCGCGCGTAGTATCCGTACATACGCGGGTATACCTACACACAGAGAGACGCGCGTGTCATTACACATACACGCGCGCGCGCGCGCGCCCACAAATACCACACCATAGACACACACACGCACGCACGCACACACATGCGCGCGTATGTAGAGGTATGGAGGCACGAGGAGGTCCATGCATGGGCGCATGCGAGTCTAATCCGGGACTCACGTGTGTGCGTGTTCGCGCTCAGGGTGCCGTCGCTGCGCGTGCATTCGTGTGGGTGCGTATGTGCGCGTAACGTATAGTTGGATGTATATCCGCGCGCATGGCTCGTGATGTAATCATGGGTGACACAATTAATCACTGGACCGTCCCTGGCTTCACGTTCGGTACCAACCCCATGCTCGCGTCTCTTCCCATGTTTGACTGTCTCTCTGTCCGATTTTGTCTCTGTCTCTTCTTCGTCTCCTATTTCTCCCTTTCTCTCTTCTCTCCCCTCCCTCTTAAGCGTTCGCTCATTGCCACTATGTTTTTTTGGCATTGGTCGGACTGAAGTATTTCGACGTTTTTTTGGCGACATCCTGACGAACAGGCCATTAGCGATTGAGCAGTGAGTTTTTCCTTTGTAAGCTATTCTTTTTTCCCTCTTTTATGTATTGTTTTTGTTACAGTCGTTGCTACGAAATGTTAGATGTAACATTTATTTGAAAAGTACATTTTGTTCTGGTACCTGGCAAATAATATACGACTTCAATATCGTTATAAATATCTTTTTAAATTATTATCCATTTTTTTTCAAACGAAATTATGTATTGACTAAATAGCAGTAAATACCATCAGTAGATAATGTCTAATATAAGTCAGACGAAAGATGTAAAATATGCCCAATAATAATGTGATACGGATTAAGATATATATATTTTGCCTATTTTAATTTTTCTTTATATCATCGAAAAATTAATTTAAACAATATGAAATGAATAGTCTATAAAAAATCCTCTGACAATTAGTAAAACTTAGTCGGGTCTTTGAACATCATTTCGTGTCGTCGTCGACATCGTTCGGATCTTTGCGGCGATCTCTTTCCAATTACACAAGTAAGTGCTAAGAGAAACGCGATTATGGTGTTCTCGTCGAAAAGAACAGCGACGCAGCTGTTCTCTCCACCCTCGAGAGACAGCAGCGTCGTCGACGGGCAGATATGAGAGGAGCGCGGAAGAAGAGGAAGGGGGGTGGGTGAGGTAGAAGGAAGGAAAGAAGAAGAAGAGTTCGTACGGGAGATGAAATCGCGCGAGAGAGCTTTTCTCTCGATTCTCTTCTCCTACCTCGGACAAATTAAAGTTTCGCGTCGTCCTAACGGTTGTTTCACTTCGAAGGCATGGGTATAATTTCTGTTATCTCCGGCCGACTACGCGGCTGGCTACGCGAAATATAAAATAATAAAGGCTCGTGACTCTCTCTCTCTCTCTCTCTCTCTCTCTCTCTCTCTCTCTCTCTCTCTCTCTCTCTCTCTCTCTCTTTCCCTTTCTCTTTCTCTTTCTCGCACTTTCGCGCGCACGGGGGTGCGAGAGGAGCACCACCGCAACTTTGCCTATTACGCCGAAATTGTTTTGCGCTAACGCGTCTTCAACTTTTAACGGCTCGTACTCGTACTCATTTCACACTGTTTTTCTTTTCTACTCCCTCCCTCTCGCTTTCTCTCTCTCTTTCTCTCTCTTTCTCTATCTTTCTCTATCTTTCTCTATCTTTCTCTATCTTTCTCTCTCTTTCTCTCTCTTTCTCTAGCTCCGTTTCCTTGGGCGTTCTCTTTTTATCCCTTCGTATACTCTTCGCGTTTGTGTGTGGCTAAAACAAGACTCGTTTAATTTCTCTCTCTCTCTCTCTCTCTTTCTTTCTCTCTTTCTCTCTTTCTCTTTCTCTTTCTCTTTCTCTTTCTCTTTGTCTTTCTCTTTGTCTGGTGTTACGTTCAAAAATCACTTTAGGCAATATAACGAGTAGCAGAGTTTGCGCGACTATGGAATTGTAGGTTACACCTCTTGCTCTCGCTCTGTAATGGCTCTAGTTTTCGAAAACAACTGCCGGCTATTTTTCTGCATTATTTCATGACAAAATTGTTATTCCTTATAATTTCAATTCACTTCATAAAATTTTTAGATATTTTTTCGTTCGACTATGAGTATTAAGTGCAGGTATAACAATCTACCTGTGAATTCACAATTGTTGCTCAATGTCATTTTTAATTTTTAAAAAATAAGTAGTTTGATATTACTATGCTAAAGACAGGTGGTGTAAAATAAAACACATACATTTGTTGCTAAGATATTTAAAAATATTTTAACGCTGTTTTCTTTTAGTATTTATTTCCAAAAAATAAAATATTTAATATTTTTTCTTCTCAAAATTAAAAAAAAAAAGATAAAATAAATTTAAAAAGATTAGTAAAATGTGAATAATTAAAGTCTACGATCATATTTCTTAGGGTAGCCATAAACCGTTGGCTTGTCGTTCAATAGATATAAAAGTGTTTGTCGGTGTCGCGCAGTAAATCGTATCGTCGTCGCGGTAAAAATCATTTTAGCGACAAACGTATGCGCTCTTTTTTTCGTTTCTCTTTGATTTTTTTCTCGATTTCGAAAAAAAAACGAAAACGGATAAAAATTTTAGATTCACGCGCGAAAAACGTGGATTATACGCCCGAGGAAATTTTTGCCTTCAGCCGCGTAACGAAGTTCATCGGCTTCGTTGTTATCACCGATGAAACGGTCATCGATAATCGAGCTTTTGCATAGATTATCTGCAGTATGAACCAGTGCCAACTACTTCATCATTCAAATCCATGCCATTTACGCTTAAGTACCTTTTTTATTTTACGTAATCGTTTATGCTTGTATGACTACGGGAACTTTTTTTTTTCTCATTTAAAAATATATTCGTCCACTTTTATCGTTAAATAATCATCGAATTGAATATCCGACTGAAAAAAAAGAATGAAAAAAAGCTTTTTAATAAAAAATAAGCACGTAAATTCAATAAAAAATAATAAATTACTAATATAGATAAATATAAAGTAAATATGCGATAATATAAAAAGTAATCGAGTTAATTTTACATGTTAAATTGAAATATTAGATAAACTTAAGAGACATTTAAGTAATACAAATTCAAGTAATAAAAGTTTTTAAATAAATTTAAATACCATTGTGTTCATTGTAAAAGTATATGTACATCAAATTTATCGGTTAATTTTGAATTGAAAGCTCAATAACAGAAACAAATCGAGGATTATACGTGCAGTGTAAGGCTAGTTTGCGATTCTCTACCGCGGTATAAAATTTCACACCGAAATTGAGCGGAGACGGCGTGAATGCAAACTAACATCGAAGAGGCTATAGTGGCATTATTGTTCGATTAAAATAAAATACGATCTGATACGATTTTACATGTATATTTATGCGCATGTTTATAGCTGCATTTATATATAATTAATTTTATATCGAATCTTATCTATAGTAATATACGGTATAATTTTTTTATACAAATTTAAAGGACGTTAGGGAAAACAATAAAAGGATAAAATTCGATTAAGCACGATCGTTTTCGTGCTTATCACTCGTTATACTTATAATCTCTTTCGATCGTACAGATGTATCTATGTACGAGCTACACTAGACGGTATAAACGAGGACAAAGTTCTTCGTTGTTCTCATCTTTCAATGTCTTTATCCATTTTAGAGAGTAAAATTCCGCGAGGCGCGTAATTAAAGACAATACGTTTCCATTTAGCCCAAAACGAATCAATATTTACGACGAGAGGGCTCCCCGGCCTTCTACTAAACTGAAACGTAACAGTAGATAAAGGGTAGGGACGGTTACCCAGGGGAAAAAAAGCTAAGAAAAAAGGGGAGACTCTTACCAAGTTTACGAGGGACATCTTTACCGATCGTAAGGAATTAATTTTTGGCTCGGCTTCCACGCTTGTTCCGTTATTCACCTTATTTACCGCGTTCGCGGCTCTTTTTCCATCTTTCTGCGCATAAAAAGAATACTAGCTATGAGAGAAGGAGCAATAAGGAATGTTTTTACAATGAAAGAGGAGGGCAGAATGCTTAAGGCGAGCAGAAAAAAAATAGTAGAGAGAGAGAGAGAGAGAGAGCGAGAGAGAGAAAAAGAAAGGATTTTTACTTTCAGAAATTGCATTCGAAAATCGCGAGTGCAGCATTGTGAGAAAACGCGCTCGCGCAAGTCCCTTTTTTTTGCCACGTGATCGAGATGTTCCGATCCAAACACACGTATGTACTTACATACGTAAGCCGACGATGTCAAAAGCACTTTTTTTCTTATCTACGCTCGTCTATCTTGTGCGTCGTATGCGAGCTTAAATTTTTTTAATAGAATTGTAAAATGTGAAAAAGAGCGAGAGAAAAAGTAATGAATGGTACTAGGTTTTTAATTTTTACAAATTTAAATCGTACAATTATTTTTTTATAAATAAAACAACAAAATTGCTTGACATTTTACATATATATATCAATTTGCTTAATTTGTCTTGAAAACAATAAAGATGTGAAAATTTATTATAAATTTAAATAAATCTAAATAAGAAGATTTAAAAAATTACTGGAAGAAAATAAAAAATATCCAAAAAGATAGAAAGAGCAGTAGTTTGGGGAGTAGGAGTAACAGAAAGTAGGGTGAAAATTGGGTTAGCCAGAAAAGAAAAGAAAAAAAGTAAAGGAAAGCGAAGGAGAGTGAAATTTCATCCGCGAAAGCGAAGCTAGCTCCTTTCGTTTCTTTTTCTCTCGCGATACAATAACACCTGGGCTGCTGGTTCTCCTGCATTTGGCTGCGCGGCCAAAATCATCTTAAAAGGAAAGTAAAGACGGACAGAGGGAGCAAAGCTATCGCTTTTCCTTATTTTACTTCGAGCTTTTCCATCTTTCTCTCACTCTCTCTTTCTCTTTCTCTTTCTCTTTCTCTTTCTCTTTCTCTTTTCCACTCGACGGAGGAGGAGTTCCTTTCTTATTCCTAGCCGGTTTTTGCTCCCCTCCGTCGTCCTCCTTACTCTCCGCGCGACATCTTTTTTCGCGAGAACGTCTCCTCCGACGGGCAGCCACTGCTTGCTCGCGCGGGCCATCAGCATAAAATGCTTGGTTTTATGAGCCGTAGCCGAGTAGACGGTTTCGCGTTACATCTTCCTCAAATGCCCGACATTGTGTTCTCCCCGCGAGACTACCCGAAAGCGAAGCTTCTTTTTATTTTTCTTCCTTTATTCCTCTATCCCTCTTTTCTGCCTTTTCTTTTTATTCTTCGCTCGTCCCTGGTTGCTCCTTCGATGTACATACCTATATATCTGGCCGAGTCGTGGAAGACTCCGCCCTTGCCGTGATTTTTCAAGGTAAGACTAGAAGCCACCGCACGACGCCAGCGACACTCGAGACTGATGCTCTTTCTCTCTCTCTCTTTCTTAAGAAGAGTACCAACGAATTGCTCAGGCTCAACGTGTCGCTCGATGTATACTTGTCTGTATATGTATATACACATATACGTATTTTTTTCTCTCAAGAAAATCAAGCTCGTCGTGATTTTTTCAAGCGACGTTGATAAGATTCCTCTCTTTTTTCCTCTTCTCCCTGACTTTGTGACTTGTGTAAAGCTCGACATGCCGAAAGGATCGTATTAGGTGAGCACTTGCGATTTTAGATTATTTTTTTTTAAATAAAGACAAAATTAGAATAAATAGATTATTGAAATATGGATTACATGATTTTCGAAATGGATATATATATATATATATATATATATATATATATATATATATATATATATATATTGTTTTCATTGAATAATTTTTATGAAAAAGAAATCATTAAATCTACATAATTTTTTTTACTTTTTTGATATTTTAACCTATTATTTAATCTATTCGAATGCTCTTTAAAAAAATCATTTTACATTAAGTTTCAATAAATAACTTTATGCGGGAAATTTTTCATAGAAATAAATTAATGTATGGTGTAACGAAAAAAAAAAAAAACGTTTACAATTAACTGTTGTAATAGTACGTGCAACAAAAAAAAAAAAAAAAAAAAAAATTGAATAAACGTGAAAGAAATGAGAATGTATTCGGTACGGAAAACAAAACGAATCGAAAATTAAACATTTATTACACGACATCGGCCATGTAAGGGTAACGACCGTAAATAAAAAGCTCCCGATGGCAAATAGAATTGTGCGATGGAAGGGCTATAAACGCAATCGCGACGACGATTCAGGCATTGCGAAAAAAAAAAATGACGCGAAGAAAAAATTTCGTATGAACGCATAAAATAGTAAGAAGAGAGCGAGGAGGAAACAAGAAGCGCAGAGTAGCTGCGAGAAAATTATAGTATAGCGAGAGTAAGATATCGAGCGTTCCGTAGAAAAGAAGAAAGGAGAGAAACATTTGATGGGGCTTTATGGGAAAGTCCTCCTCGTAAACAGAGATCTTGACACATAATGCGCAAGCTTGGCTTAATTCCGTCTATAAAAGCAAACGCCTTTGCCTTGGCCATCTCTTCTTTTTCCCCTTTCTCTCTCTCTTTCTCTCTCTCTCTCTATCTATCTCTATCTCTATCTCTCTATCTCTATCTCTCTATCTCTATCTCTCTCTCTCTCTCTCTCTCACACTGCATGCACTTTGGCCTTCTTTCGTGTTAGAGCATCTTTTTTTCTCTCCCTCATTTCCTCTCCTCCCTCCCTCTCTCTCTCTCTCTCTCTCTCTCTCTCTCTTTCTCTGCTGCGCACGTAACGTACGCGAGCATATATGGGCGAATGTCGTTCGACCGGCAGAATTTACGATTTGGAGAAATAGTTCACGCGATCGCGCTGCTCTTATGTTTTGAGCAAGAGAGAGAAAAAGAACGTCTTTGCTCGAGAGTGAAGCTTCTCTCGTCTTTTAGATTCTTAAGACTTCTCGAGATGGACATTGAATTTTTCCCAATGTTCTTATGAGAAACGCGCGAAAATTCATCGAAACGACCACTCGCGATCGTTCTCTTAAGTATCTGCTCGTCAATTTTTCTTTCTTTTTGCTCTTTTTTCATATATATATATATACATAGAGTTTTTCTTTTTATTTCCTCTTTCCACTTATTTTCCTCGTTTTATAGATTTTCTTCTTTGCATATTCGGATAGCTATCGTTGTCAATGGCAAAAACAATTGCGAAAAGTACTCGCGAGAGAACGATTTCTACAGATTGGCTTATACGGTTAGCAAAGTTATTATGCGACTAGTCTAATTCTTTATTTGTTTTTCGATAAAAATTTATACGCATTATAAATTAATTTTGTGGATATGAAATTGTTACCCATAAGTTTCATTTTAAACGAAAGGTATTTTCAAATAATTTTTTTCTTGCACGTGAAAAAGGTTATTCATCTTTCAATCGCAAGTGATTGTAAATTGTAAATCTTGATTAATAAAAGTCAATTTTAAGACAGCAACACCTTGTTATTGTTTACTTTATTATTTTAATTAATATTACCTCATCATACGGAATCGGACGAAGAAAAAAATCTTATCGATGCCAAAAATTAAAAAAAATAAAATAAAAAAAAATAAAAAAAACAAAAAAAAAGAGAATAGAAAAATCAGAACGATCGCGACGTTGTAGGTAAAAAGAAGCAGTCGATAGTCGATTTCGCGCACCTGGTGGCGTATTATCGAAAGCCAAAGAAAGAGGTATAGGAAGAAAGATCGGTGATGCAGGAGAGGAGGAAAGGTCAAAAAACGCGCGGAGAATTCCGTTCCAATATCATCGGATGCACGAATTGAAAGCGAATTGCGCATCTCCCTTTCTCTCTCTCTTTCTCTCTCTCTCTCTCTCTCTCTCTCTCTCTCTCTCTCTGTGCCTTTTTCTCGAGCGGCAGTTTTTCTTTTCTCCTGTCTTATCTCGTGGGATGGGGCGTGAGATTTCGTCCGATCCATCGGAAATCCTGCTCGCGTAGACGGCTATTACGTCGGGACGGAAAAGAAGACGCGACGGAGATAGCAGTCGATGTAGAAAAGGAGCGTGTCCGGCTTCTACCGAGGGATAATTTGTCCAAGGCAGAATAAACTCGGACGCAATGCACCCGATTCTGCCGTCGGGTTAGTCGGGACCCGTTGGGATGTTGCCGGTGACCCGAATCACAACTAGGTGTCTATGTCTATTTCAGTCGTTCACCAGGTCGTGCGGTTCAATGCAGTCCGAGAGCCCGTTGTTACAATCGTGTCCGGCTCTCTTTATTCTCTCTCTTTCTCTCTCTCTCTCTCTCTCTTTCTCTCTCTTGGCTTAATTCCTTGTGTGCTTCTGATGTACCGCTGTTGCTTTCTTGTATTCTTTTTTTTTTCTCGTTCACAATTTGATGTCTTGGAAGCGGAAGCAGAACCGAGTGATTTTGTTTTATGAGCTTATTTGTTTGAGCGATATAGGAGACGAGTTCTCAAACGGATGATAGACTTTTCGCTCGAATTATTTTGTTTACAGCGAAAGGACGTGCCATTCGATAAACATGTTGAGATGTTATTTTGATATGTAATTTTTTATTTTTTAGATTATTCGGTAGATAGTTACTCGATGTAAAAAATAAAGGCCTGCGATTCAAGTCGTACGTTAATACGTGGGGCCATTGTTTAATTATTCACATTGTATTGAACAAAATTTGGAGAAGGAAAGAAATAAATTTATTTTTCGTTATTATTTGCGTATTTTAACGGGATGCCGCGCACAAACGTCTCTCCCGAGACGGACTTTGTACTCGTTTTTGAGAAGATAAAGAGGAATCTTAAAAGGATGAAAGGGAGCAAATCGACGTATCCCAAGAGAACGAAACGCCGGTTATATTGCTGTATCGTTGTCGCAGGCTATATTGCCGAAGAAGTAAGCGCCGAAGCTTATCGGGAGGAACGAGGAACCAGTGGCCTAATTCATTGCAAAATTTACCGAGAATTCTTTGAGGTAAATAGAAGCGATATCGAACAGAGACCATAAGAGGAAGAGAGAGAGAGACAGAGAATCTGAGAAGAACGCGTTATACATATAATGACTACAAGAATAGTCCCGCAAATGGCATGCCCGATGCATTTTTATTCCAAAATCGTTACGAGTATAAGAATCTTGAGCTTCGTAAACAGATTGTTGGATAATGTGCCAAATTCGAGAATCGTGCACGACCATCGAAAATAGAATAAACGAATAAGAATTTTAAAGTTTCTAAATAATGCTTTAAATTTATAATAAATGGAGAATAATAATTTTAAAGATTTTTTACTCGGATTTTTTGCGTCGATTAAAATAATCATCCCCTGCGATGCATCTCTAAAACCAATCGTAAATGGATTTATTAATTAAGGGGGCAGCGAGGTGACTATAAAAAGGAGAATTCTGGAAGCTGAGTTAAGTAAGACAGGCGCCTCTCTAACTTGAACATTAAGCAAAATAAACTCATTACACCGGGAGAGTTCCGCAAATATAGCATATTTACATGCGGAGTCGAGAGTCCTTAAACACTCTCTTTGTCTCTCTCTCTCTCTCTCTCTCTGTCTTGTAACATCGTAAAGTAAGAGACTAGGCACACGCGCCCTCTCTTCGTAATATCGCCCGAAGAATCGAGTCATATTCTCGAGACAGCGCGACAGTAGATGGGGATAGACCGAAAGAAGATACACGAGGACGACGAGTCGGAAAGAGAGTCATCGTTGCTAAACGCCCGCCGCCGAGGACAAGCGCGCAATTTGTATGTACGCGAAGTCTCTGTAATTGCGCGCGCGCGTGAAGAGAAAGAGAGAGAGAGAGAGAGAGAGAGAAATGGCATGTATACAGGTTGTGTGTATTTACGCGTGTATGTACGTGTGTGTGTATATATATATATATATATATATATACATTTATAATATATAAGGCAACCTCGAAGCACTCGCGGCTCTCTCCGCGCGTACAGTTTCTCTCCCTCCCCCGTACAGCGACTGATTTACATATTATAATTTATTGGCCGGAGATATCTGCGGCCCCTGCTTACACGACGAGGATGCCATATATTTCCTCCGCCGAGCGAGAGAGAGGGACTTTATACCAACGACGAGAGTCGTTTCCACGCTGCGTCTTGGCTCTACTATTTCTCTTCTCCTTCCTTTACCACCCTCTATTCTGCACTTGTATAAATGCCATCGTCGCGAGAAGAGAGAGATAGAGAGAGAGAGAGAGAGAGAGAGAGAGAGAGAGAGAGAGAAATCGAGCGAGCGCTCTTTCGTCGACTAGACTTTCAAATTTAACTTTCAAAATAACATTTACTTTAATAGGTAAAAGAAAGGGAGAGAGATGGAGCAAGTCGCGCTCTCCTCGTTCTATTAGGTCGGAAGAGGCGCCGTTGGCGGGCTAAGCCTCGCGTGGATTTCCACTCGCACATACGCATATGTACGTGCACATATCCGTATATACGAGCTTCGCGAGCACGCGCGTCGCTATGCGAAAGTAAGTGGGATAAAGGTTTTAGGGATCCGATGACTCGGAAGAGAGGAATATTCTTTCGTTCGAGTGTTTTAATATGGGGAGAGAAGAGCGCTGACTCGATGGAGAAAAACTCGTTTACTGCGGGAGAGCAAACGCATTCTCTTTCGAGTGAATCATTGCGGGAAATTGTATTATGGTATTGTCTAGATGCCGAACGTATTTTATTTTTAATAATTCATTCCTTATTTTTATTTTATTTTCTCCATATCGACGTACTTAAGCCAAACTTTAATCATTTTTTAAATGTTGGATCGATGCAAATAATTAATTTAAAATCTATAAGTAGCTTGAGAAACTTTTAATTTATCATCAAGTTTTAGAATAATTTTAAATATTTATTATTTAAAGTAATTTAATTATTGAAATATTTATGATGTTTTATTAACAAATTATTGAACGTGCACTTTCATGTGTGAGAAATGTGAAACAATAAAGCAGATAATTAACAATCACCCAATGAAGTTAATTATATGCATATTAACAAACTTTATCGTGCAATTATCGATTATTTAAAAAGATTTCTAAGAATAACATTTATATAAAATGTCAATAATATGTGTTTTTAAAGTATGCAATTTTATAAGTAAATTAAAACGTTATTTATTTAAATTAAAAGCTATAAAAGAAATTTGGGGCCTAAATAGCAAAATCAGATAGAAATCATAAATAATACACCGACAAATCAGTCGAAGTGTACATGGCACGTAGAACGGCCAAAGAAAGAAATAAAGCTAGAGAGAAAGGCTTCTCGGTATTCTTAGCTTTGGAAGAGAGAAAGAGAGAGAGAGAGAGAGAGAGAGAGAGAGAGAGCGAGAAAGAGAGAGAGAGAGAGAGAGAGAGAGAGAGAGAGAGAGAAAGCTTGTAAAGGCCGTTTAAAGGGTTTTCTCGGCGTAAGTCTAAAAGGCAGCCAGTAGTCGTGTGGCTCGAGTCCTCGCGTGATCATGAACCGTTATCTTTTCCACTCGGACGTAATCCAAGCACTAAAGCGAGGCCACAGAGAGAGAAAGAGAGAGAGAGAGAGAGAGACAGAGAGAAACTACTTTCTCAAAAGGGGTTGCGACCTCCCCCGTTGGAAAGAGGAGAATGAAAAGCCAACCCATCGCCGAAAATCCAAAGTGCGCGCGCATATATGAATGTACATGCGATACTCGATTTCAGCGGCAACTATTTCGATTAGCCAAGAGCGCGCGACAAGTGAAAGCGAAATTATTTTCAAGTATCCTCGCGCTTTCTCCCGCAAGAGAAGGAGAGAAAGAGAGAGAGAGAGAGAGAGATGAAGATAGCGCAACGGTTAACGTTTCGATCCGCGATACTAGCGATCTTATTTATTTATTATGCGCCAGCGAGTTTTGACATTTTCGCGTAGAAATCTTGATTTTTAACTATTTGAACAATGGGCCGATTAATTATTCGGCAGTGAACGATTCAGTGCGAGTCAACGATCGCGTGAGAGTGCGCGCGTGTCGCGAGAGAGAGAAAGAAAGAGCGAGTTTGGTCGATGCACGTTACCCCTTCCACTCTTTCGACGTTCTCCTTTACCCCTCCGTTGCGTCCTGTTCATATCGCACGGTCTGTCGCGTACCGAGAATTTGAAATTGATGCACTTTTTTTTCTTTTTTTTTTTTTTTCGTCGACGGTTTCCAGTATTTCCGGGGAAATTGCGACCCAGTTTTTCCGTTGGATTGTTTTCAATTTTTTTTTTTTTTGCGCACTCTTCTCCCTCCTCAGCTTTTTTTCTAATCACGATTGTGCATCAACTTTTAATTCATTTTAATGAAGAATCTTTGATTCATTAGAAAATAAAGTGAGTAGCGGAAGCAAGCTTTGGCCAAAAATTATCACTTTAATTCTGTATTTCAATTTATTTGTCATTTACTTTCATTTTTTTTTTTTTTTATTACATATAAAAATATTATATTTATGTATTTATATATAAAGATTATTGAAAAAGTATATAAAAAAATATAGAGTTTTTTTTAAATATTAAATCGGTTAAATTATTAAATGATTTCAACGCTTCGATAGATAAATTTTAACTTCTAAATAATAGATATTCCATCATATTATTGGAATTTATGTTTAAAAAATTAATAAAATTTCAATATTAAATTTTAATAAAAATTATACACGACCGTTTTTAATTAATTTTTAATAAGTATTTTCCGAAACCGTAAATTTTGAAAATTCATTAGTTACGCGTATGCGACAGCTTCGATTTTTCATCGCACAAAGGTTGTATAATTGATCGGCGGTCTCCCGTCAAAGTCGAGCAAGTTTAACAGCCGAAATATGTAATTGAAGGAGTTTAAACCCCTTTTTCACTTTTAAAGATGACGTTATTTTATTTTAGCCATTTTAAGCTGCTTCATTTTTTTCTTCATCTCCATTTGTGAATAATAGTAGAAAAGTAATTGCAAATCGTTAAGAAATTTACGATCGCGGCGTTCAAAGATGATACGAAAAGATGCTAATTATCTTAATTAACTAATTACTCTCGACGGCTGTCAAGTTCTCTTATCGGTTATTAATGACCCGTCGGACTGGCAGCAAGGAAGACATCGACTTGAGAGAGAGAGAGAGAGAGAGAGCTGAGTGCGAGATGCGGAAAGAGAGGAGTTGATCAGAAGAGCGGAGGCGCTTCGTATATAAGAGAGGAATGAATCGATAAGGTATAGTAAAGAAGAAAGGAAGGAAGGAAGAGGAGTGTAAGAGGAGCATGGAGTAGGGGAGGGGGAGAGGAGAGAGAGAGAGAGAGAGAGAGAGAGAGAAAGAGAGGAAGAGAGAGAAAGAAAAAGGCTGCGGGCTTTTCTCGATCGGCAATGGGATACGTTTTGGCACGAGTTACGGTTTTAACGGGCGTAACTGCGCCCGGACAACTAACGGCCCTCTCCTACCATTTCGGATCTTTATTACGTTCCTTATTTATTTTTTTCAAAGCTAAGTAAGGTGAAAGCGCAGAGTAGCTGCGCTACTAGTCGTAGTAGTGATACAGAAACGCTCAAGGGTGAGTCCTCGCAAATGATTTAACTTCCTCTTTCTACCGCTCCACCGTCTACTATCCTGAAACACGACGTATTTTATGATTTGCACCTTTCAAAGTTATAAAACCCTATATTTATTTTACGACCCGTCTTTTTTATACGCTTAATTAACTTGTTAAAATGTTTCGGATAAAAATCAATATTTATTATTTTTAAATCATAAGAAATTATTATATATTTAATAAATAATGCGCGATTTAAAATCGTTTACAATATAAATTATTACAATTGTATCAACGATATTTTTATGAAAAGTCAATCGGAGAGTTATTTCAACGCTTATAAAAATAACGCAACGATAAATAGTTTTATAAATTTTAATTTTTTAATTTTCAATAACTTACGTGTCGGTTAATAAAATATAACGTTTTTAAAATGAATTTTAAGAATTTTAAAAATCATCTCGTTTGACATATAAGTCGAATGTAACATATTATTTACGACCGAAAGTACTTTCAAAAAATTAATGAAGGAAATGTTTAATTAATTTATGGTTAAATGGCGACTTTATTGAATGTTAGTAAACAAAAAATATGTTAAATTAAAAAACAAAAAAAAAAAAAAAAAAAAAAACGATTTTGATATTTAATATTTAGGTATAAATGTTTATTTTAAAATATATTAGGTTCAAGTTATAGAAAGGAATGTCCAAAGTATTATATAACTCAATACCGGTTTAATTAAAAGTTGTACAAATCGAACGAGAAAGAATTAGCTATTATACCGATCGACGGTTATTCTATCAAATCAAATTCCATAATTTTACATGTAAGTCGAAATGAAACGAGCGATATCGTCGTGCATAAATAAGACGATCAACGAGAGCGGTCGAGCAAAACCCGTCGAGATAAAGAGAAAAGTAGGGACGAATGCGATTTGGCATTATAGCACGTGAAAACTTTTGCCATCTCCTTGTCTCTTCCCTGCTCCTCTTTCCCTCTTCCCATTGACCGGGCCAACGACGTACGTTCTCGCACACGGCGGGCGTGGACGGGCCGTTTGATCCGGAAATTTCAAGCACGAGCCCGACGCCATTGAATATGCATTAGTCAATCGGCTGTCCACAAGAAAGACACCTACGTCGTCTCCATAGCATGCCTATACGGAAGCAAGGAGATAAACACTTTATACGTCTTTGGGCGTTTTTCTAGCTACGCATATATGTTACTTAGGTATTGTATATTTTTTAATTGTTTTTTTTTTTTTTTTTTTTTTTTTTTACTTATTTTTTGACTTTTTTTCTTTTTTAATTCGATTATTATGTTTCGATCGTTATTATATACGTTGTACGTTATTTTTTTTCTTTTTATTTTGATAAGATATCGTTATCGAAAAAATTATTCATATTAAAAGGTAAAAATTAGTCGTAAATTTTAATGTAATAAAAGATCAAAACGTTATTAGTTTAATTTTATATATCATTTTTATATTAATCGCACCGATTTCTTTTTGTTACGTTAGTAATTCAGTTAACAGAGATCCGAGATTATGATTGTAAAGTTTACATGAATTGGTTATTAATAAAACCATTAATTTTTTATCGAGTTTAAACAAACAGTGCTATGAACGACTAAAGTCTCAACGATATTTGACAGAAACACAAATACAAAAATTCAAGATTGAATTGCTTGCTTTATCTTTTCTCTTTTATCTCCGTCTCTCTTTCTCTCTCTCTCTCTCTCTCTCTCTCTTTCTCTGTCTCTCTTTCTCTCTTTCATTCTCGTTTTCGTTCTTTTTATGCTCTCGACGTTGCTTTCATCGTAGAATCTCATTTGCGCGTGAAGGGTTTGGAGTAAAGCAAGCGAGAGGAAAGAACTTTCAGACGCAAGAGAAACACGCGATAGTCCGCGTTAACTCTTTAATTGAAAAATAACAAAAAATCACCCGAGTTCTCCCCCTTCCTTCCTCTCTCTTTCTCTCGCTTTCTCTTTCTCTCCCTCTTCCTCTTCTGATTTCTTCTTCAATCTTACTTGCTCGTTGGGCTAGCATTCTTTCATACTTCTTCCGCTTTTACTTTAATATAGCGTGCCGTTTCTCCTACGGTATATATGCTGACAGAATTCCTGTGAAATCTTTAATAACATTTATCATACATTGAATTGTACTTTTTTTTGTAACGCGTTTTACGTGTTAATTAAAATTTGATAATAAACAGTGATTAATTACAAGGTTTTTTTTGTTTATTTGTTTATTTTAAATAAGTATTAATAATAAATAAATAAAATTAAAGCAATTATTTAGTTTGTCAGCTTGGTAAACTAAAAAACGGTGAAATTCTAAAATGTCAATTTAGCATTTGAAAAAGCCTTATGGTAGAGTCGTAGCTAACGCACGCACACTCATACGTATAAGATAGAGTTTGCAAGTAAAATTTGCTCTTTGTCCGCAGAGGGTCGTTAGCCCTTGAGTATATCTCGAGTGATTTCGATCCGATCGTTAATTCGAGTCGGCCGCATACACATATACATACACATTCGCACATGCACCCGTTAGCTACAGTCAACTCATGGTCAAGCTTCTACTTGTCGTCTCTCTATCTCTCTCTCTCTCTCTCTCTCACTCTCACTCGTAATGTGTATATATATATATATATATATATATATATATATATATATATAGATATGTGCATATTCGAGCGAACAAAGAGACATTAGGAAGGGAAGAGAAGTCGGGATTTGGGAATAAAGTCGCGGACCTCGTGCGAGTGCACGTGCCCTTTTTCACGTATGTACACGTGAGCTCTTTCGCGATGTACACCCAGAGATTTAACTCGCGTGCATTTCCTAACCGTGCACGTGAATTTTTTGCGAATGTTTTAGGGACTTTATAACGTTGCTTTTAAAAACCTTCAGATTTTTTAAAATTAATAAAGTAAACATTATTTTATTGGTCTATCATCAATTTGTTTAATCGAACAATATTTCTTTTGATTCCCTTTGTGTGACATACTCTAAAAAATATATTACAAAGCGGTCGTGTTTGTATTCGTTATTTTAGCTTGAAAAAAAAAAAAACAACTCACAGAATATAATTCAATCGCATATTTGCAGAAATCTATCATCCGGATAAAAATCTTTGTTCGAAGCAATATTTTCTTTTCGATATGAAGAAATACGTTTTTTATCGGAATTTCGCGTGTATGTATAAAAACAGAGTGGTATATTATATATACCGTACTCCGAAAATTTTGTACACAGATATATCTTCCGTCGAGCTTCTCGAGTTTGCAAATCCGCAAAAATTTTCCCGATCCGCGCGACGATTTCAGGTGGAACGATCCATATACATAAATACAAAGCGAGTCGAGCTTCGTAGAGGGGACGAAGACGAAGACGGGAGAAATAGCGGGAGGAAAAGCGAGGATAGAAGAGAGGAGGGCGAAGCTGGCTTTAAAGTTCGATATTACCTTGGCAGAGGTCCACGGGCAATCTTATAACTCAGGCCGCTTAGGCGCACTTGAGCTTTAACGCGCGAGATTGCCCAGGATGAATACATGGCTCTCCTCCTTCTCTTCTCTCTGCGACCCCTTCCTCTATACAAGGTTATCCTTATACTACCTACGAGGAGAGGAAGGGGAGGAGGAGGAAGAGGAGGAGGAGGAGGAGGACGAGGAAGACCAGGACGAGGAGAGGATATGTGCGCGGCCAGCGTCTTTGTGTCGCGGCGCTTTATTCCTCGCTTTTACGCTCGGCGATTCTCTGTTTTTCAATCGCGACGGCCGCCCCGACCGTTTCTCTTTTATTAGACTCCGTTGCGTCCGTTGTGTCCATCGCACGATTACGCGAACGCGCGTGCTCAAGTTTTACGCGTAAATAATCTCAAAGGCGAAATCGAATTCTGCCGCGGGATTAAATGCGTGGACTCGCGCGGATTTAAATTATTATGGGAGCTTTGGAAAACGTGATATTTCACTCGCTATAACTATTTTACGAGTACGGATTTGCGGTTCCATGGCCGATGATTGAATCATTGATCGATTAGTTCGAATGTCAAATGTAAATTGTTTTTGCTCTGATATTTTTATAAATCTATACTAAATATTAATCGTTATCGAAAATAACGTTTTTTCTTTTCGACGATTAAAACGAGTATTTATAAAAAAATAGAAAAAAAAAAAAAAAAAATGATAAAGGTATTTTTTATAAATAGTTTGTAACAATTTGATTTTGATTAATGATATTGCATAAATTGCAAGTTTTATAAGGGCGAATTATCCGATAACGCAAAATTCCTCGAATACTTTTCTTCATCGTTTTAATTTTTCTAGGACTTATTCCATTTTATTATTAATCTTATTCAACATGAATGCGGAAAGTTTAAAATTTGAAATTTCTACAAAGACCACATAAATAAAATGAACCTTGTGAAATAGAGCATTAATATTTTAACGATCTTTGCTTTATATCTGAATTCAAAAAGTTCACCTAAATTATAAAGCTACAAAGTATTCTAAATAATTTTATATTTAACAAGTCGAGTTTCTCGAATTTATTTTTGAAACTTTTTGGTTTTAAGTAAAAATAAAAAAAAAAAATAGAGAGAGAGAGAGAGAGAGAGAGAGATAGAAAGAGAGATAAAAAGTCTGTTTAAAAAAAAAAAAAATGTTATTGACATTTATCGGAGCTCTGCGCCGTCGAAAAAACACTTGTTTTTTTTAAATGAAATTCAAAGAGTGGCTTTGACAGAAAATGAAATTTTAATAAAGTCCTCCCGCGAAATTGCAGAACGCACGTATATAAATTCCAGATTTCGGGGGTAAATGCGCTCCAGACGAGCAGGTAAAGTATGCACTTTGCAGCGCGTCGCGTTCGCGATTTAAAAAGTTAGCGAGGAGCGCAAAGAGTTTAAATAAAGCTGTATAGAGCGAAAGCTCGGCTTTTTGCAAATCACCTCGCGTCCGAAACGCAGTCTTTCGTTCTTTTCCCCTTCCCTTCTCCTCTACCGGCAACGCATCACACGGCTTGGATAAACAAGTCGAACGCAAATACTTTTGGCAGCTGTTGGGTGAAAAGACGCTCTCTTGCCGGAGGGCAAGCCCGCGCGCTATATTCCTCGCGTCCAGAGAGACGAACGAATCGAGCAGCGCGCTCGCGCGCTCAAGTAAGTTTAAGTTTAATTAACGTGCCACATCGAATTCGCTCGCGGAAGCGAACGCTCTCACATATACGAGTGCACACATAGACGCAAGGGGGAAGGGGAGGGTAGCTCCGTGTAATCGACGAAATTCGCCCTTCTTCTCGGCCCCTGTCTCTCTCTCTCTCTCTCTCTTTCTCTCTCTCTCTCTTTCTCTATAGCTTGCACTAGCTGCTAGCTGCGGGCGAGGAATGTCTGCCGGATACTTTAATTTACCTTACTTTCGAAACGCGCCGCTCACTCGTTCGTTCGTTCGTTCGGTCGATTGGGCGAACGGATCCATTTGCTTTGTTTTTAACCCCTCCTGTGTAGAGTTGCCCGGAAATGAAGCGAGCCGCGCGCAGTTACTCTAAGATTAATGCACTCGCCGGAGTCGATTTTTATTAATTAACTAGCTTTCGTCAGCTAGGAGTCGTACCTATTGCGTACGGTTTTCTCGCTTCGTCTCGATGCTATATGTGTATCGATCCTTGGATCACTTTTACCCATATTTTTTTTTTTAATTTTTTTTTTTTTTTTTTATCTCGATCGAAGAAAAATAAAAATCGTATAAGATACGTAAATTATTTCGCACTAACTTTCTTCTAATTAAATTAGAAAATTACTTTATCAATATTTTCTCAATAAATTAGGCAGGCTGTCGTTTCTTTTCTTTTTATATAAAATTTTTCATGTAAGACACTTACTCATTTTTATACTATTAGTTTAAAATTTAATAAAGTTAGTACAGAGAGCAGAAAATAAATGATTGAATAATAACGGAAAAATGAAATTATTAATACTCAGCGTCTTAATAATGTAAAAAATTTGTTTAATTTAATCTTCGTTGATTTTTGCATCTTTTGAAAATTGTGTTTGTAACTTGACGAGACATTAAACGCGAGAAATATTAACTACAATTGATAGGAGAGCATAAATTTTGTAAGTAAAAGAGCGAAAATTGAAATATAGTATCCAATGAGCGCGATGCTAGTATTTTTGATTCTCCATTACTTTGGTTATCTAATTGATAAAAAATTACCGAGATAATATAATTGATAATAGCTAGGAGCTCGTAACGCGAGAGCACATCGCACCTTAAACTCCCGGAGAATTCCAAGATCGCGGCTGTTGCGAGGGGGTAGACGCGTATCCACCTCATCTACCGATTATATACATGCGCAGGCATACACACACACACATACACACACATATTTACATATATGGATGGTTGGCTCGTGTTCTAGGCTCGCACGCGTGTCGCGTGCTACGCGAGTACACGCGACCGCGAAAGCTAGCGCGCGTATGTAGGTACGCGGGCCGGCTCGGTGCCAGGTTCCCGTGTTAAGCCTCCGTGCTCCCTTTCTCATCGATATAATAAACCGCGCGCTCTTAGATAAATTACGAGCCCATCGACTAGCTCCCATCGGATAGTCGTTATTTCCCCGGCGCGCAATCCCTTTCCACTTTTCCCTACGTGATACGCGATTTTCGATCTTTTATCTCTAGATGTATACCGGCTGTTGGTAGCTACCATTTTTTTTTCCTTTTTTTTTTTTTTTTTTTTAAAGAATTCTAAAAAGTTACGTTTGCGCGTGAAAAGTTTTCGATAATTTTAAGATCTGCGTATTTATAATGAGCAAATTTTTATAACGTTTCGATGGATAAATATACTACATATCCGGCTGTTGGCTTTACGGTCGCGCGAGCGGCCCGAAACGATCCGTCTCGTCTTGCATAATAAATGCCCCCTGTTATTTTATTAACAAGATTTTAGCGATGTAGCGCGCATTCTTAACCGACTCATTCGACGAGTCCTTGACTTGCTTTTTTTATTTAATTTTTTCTTTTTTTTTTTTTTTTTTTTTTTTTTTTTTTTCAAATAGATTGTAAAATTTATGCGTCGCGAGTATATAAGCTCGAAACTTTCAGAACTCGTAATTACTTTGTAGTTGAGTAATTCTAAATTATGCCCCTCACTCTAAGCTACACACCGCCTTATACAAATTCAATTTTCTGACGAGATTTTTATTCTTTTTGTTTTATTTAAGATGAATATCGCAAATATAAATTATAAATGAAACAATAAATAATAAAACGTATTTCTTTTTTCGATATTTGAAATGGGATTTTGACCGATCCATTAAAAAAAAAAAAAAAAAAAAAAAAAAAAATAATAATAATAATAATAATAGTAATAATAATAATAATAAGCAATCGGTTTTCGAGTAAAAATCGAACAAAGGAAAACACACGTTTACGATCCACATATGTTTGGCGAATACGTATATAGGCTCGCGAAATCTAGTAAAACATAAAAGAGGACAAGATATACGCGTACGACGCAGCTAAACTCACCAATCGGCTGAAACTTCAAATCCTCTTCTCCGAGAAAGATACACGTCCGAGACGTTTCTCTTCTATCTTTTGCCACTTGGATTGTATACAGGGGGTGGGCTAGAAGAAGGGATATAGTGTACGTCGCTTTCGAGGTTTATTGAAGGCGAGGCGCGGAGAAGGGATATGCGCCGCGCGAGCCAGTCCGATAAAGCGACGGCTGCTCGACCAACGAAAAGCTTCGCGAGCTGCGCGGCTATGCGAAAAATGAAGAGCGAGGGGGAGGAGCGAGCAAATGGAAGAAGCCGCTTTTTATCCAGAGCCGTTGGAATGTTGAAAAAGTGGGTCGTCGTCGTCGTCGTCGTCGTCGTCGTCGACGGCGGCGGTGACGCTGAATCGACTAATGATCCATTAAACGCTGCGCCCGACGAATTGCGGTTGGAAAAGTGTCAGTAATTGGAAAAAACGTTGGCATAAGTGTGTTGTGTCGGGCGGGGACTACTTTGAAGGCAACGAAATAGATTTAAAAGAATAAATAAAGAATTAAAAAAAAAAAAAAAAAAAAAAAAATTGGTCTTATTTTTTGATCATAGTATAGATCAAAGGATGAAAAATTTCACCCGCGTACATATCTATTGGCCCAACTGCCGCTCCTTTTCTTATTAATATGCCAACGATAAACATAACTCGACGCGACTCGAAAGAACGAGCAAAAGCTTTTCGTTGCTCGGGAAAATAAATGAACTGTATGAGATTCGAATGAGAAAATATTTGTTATAACTGTCTTTTCGATAAAACGAACTCTTTTATTATACTTTTCTCTCTCTCTCTCTCTCTCTCTCTCTCTCTCTCTCTCTGTCTTTCTCATTTATCACGTCGCACTCCGAAAAATTCAAATTCCTTTTTATTGATCTCTTAAAAAGTTAATCTATCAGATCATACTAACGATAATACATGCTTACCGCTAAAGATAATAAGACCTAGAAAACGGTAAAGTTTAATCGACATCGTAGGATGGAGTTGGCGGCCAGCGGATCGGATGTCTCTCCGAAGAAGATCTCGAAGCGAATCCCAAAGTATTAACGTTTCGGAGTTGCGAGAATGAAAGGCCTAGTCCGAAAACGCAATAGTGACGGATATGTGGAAGGAAGAAGAGAAGCAGCAAGGAAGAGGAGGAAAGAGGAACCGACAGCTCGGAGGATCCTTAGAAACAATATTTAGACTTTATTATAAAGGCAGTCAGTCAAACCGGCTGCAGCCGCGATGCTCGGAGCGAGAGGGAAGGAGAGAGGGGCAAGTCCCTTCCTATACACTTTACTTGCCAATCTTGAAAGTACTCTAGTCGGAGGAGAGAGAGAGAGAGAGAGAGAGAGATGAACGCAGGTTGTCCGCGGGGCACGACGGCGCGCTGCTCTGTTTGTTTGCAGGGGTAGTTATAGTTGCGAGAGACGTCTCCTTCTTCCTCCTTCTCCAGCGTTGCTCCGCTCATACTCTTCTCCACGCTTGGCATACTTTGCAAAATACATTCCGCCGGATCTCCCTTCCTCCCTTTTGCTATCCTTCCCGCGGTCTTGCTTCGTCCTTATACCCTTTGAGGTGGTTACGGGCTAACGCATGTTTGCTCAACGAAATTAGATAAAAATTATTGCGTGGCTACATTAAGCCATTAAGGAATGGAGTTGCCTGTCTCTCTCTCTCTCTCTCTCTCTCTTTCTCTCTCGTTGGTGAAGAAAAAAATAAGCTCCGTGAAAGCAAAGTTTTTAGCGCTTTTTGAAAATTATTCTTACTGCTATGTTTTTTTTTCCTTATTTTTCTTTAAAAATAAAAATTTTCTCAATGCAAGTTGAATTTGAAAAAAACGCAATTGGATGTTGCTGAACGAAAATTTAATTATATATTTGCTGATAAAAAATATTATATATAATTAGATTAAAAATTTATAAACGAATAAAAAATGCTCAAAAAGAAATAAGTATCGGTTCGGAGAACGGATTTCGAATTGGAAAATGAAAATCCGTCGAATAGGCTAAACGAGGATGCAGTTGATAAACGAGCTCTTGCGGCTCAGCTGTTTCAATTAGCGGGGGGTTGCGTCGACGCTCACGTTTTTGGCACGCGTGTTGCAACGTGATCGCGAGCGCGGACCGATTATTACAAATACATGCAAGCAAGCTTACACGGCACTGCGCGCCCTGAGACTTTAACCCATAGGTGAATTTCGCGAGAGAACGGTTAATTGGCGAGCGACGAATATTCGACGCGATAAAACCCGATGATTCTCTCTCTCTCTCTCTCGCGAGCGCGCGCGAAAGTTTACATGCGCTCTCCCGTACATACCGAAATATAAGGGGGCACGTGCGCGCACATGCGTCTCTGATGAAAATTAAACAATCCGTGAATCGAATATAGTTCTGAGTTTCCGTATGTTCTAAAATTAAACTACAATGCGTTTCCTTATTGAGATAATTCAACCTCGTGGATTGAGAAGATCCTCGAGGATTGGATTATTTGTTATATCGTGTATGTCGAGAATCGTATGTGCACCGAGTCTCTATTTTAATGAAATTTTATAATTAATGTTTATTTTTACAGATATATAAGAGAATCGATGTAACTTTATTTGATATAAAATTGTAACGGAGCTATTTGCATGTATTCACATCTAAAAGTGTGCGTGTAGACATTATCAAAGCTATGCGATAAAACATGAATTTTTTATTTCGAGACTGCGTCTTAAGGCAAATTCCTTTTCCTTGTGGAATAAAAAATTGGGGGAAGCGATGAGCGACAAGGCAGATGCAAAAGATAGGACAAATTGAAAACAAAGAAGAATGAAAGAACACGAAGAGAGAGAGAGAATACACAGAGGGTACAGGTCGCGATTTTCTCTCTTTCTCTCTCTCTCTCTCTCTCTCTCTCGCATTCGCATCGTCCGATGCTGGAGACTCTGGGGTGTTGCTAGGTTACTAGTTTCGTGTCTGCCAGAGACAAGAAAGAGAGAGAGAGAGAGGGGGGGGGGAGGGGAACGGCGTCGCGTACCCTGCGCTTCGCGAGTTCGTGAATCGACATTTTCTCTTAAAACGGCCAAAGAACACGAAGAAACCTTAACTGTCCTTTGTTCCGCAGTGTAACCGATTTCCTTGAAAGGCTCTCTCTCTCTCTCTCTCTCTCTCTCTCTCTCTCTCTCTTTTTCTCGCTCTTTCCCTTTATTTTTTTCCGTCTTTTTCTTTATTTCTTCTTCTCTTCTTTCTCTTTTAGCATCTTGGCTCGTTTCTCTCTGTGCTCGAGCAACACGGAGCTATACTGTACGGCTCTTTGCTCTACACTTCGCCATTGTCTCGTCCTCGACCTTATTTCGACGATTTCTCTCTTTAAACGCGTAGCCTTTTCTACTTTCTCTTTGCTGCACATTCCACGACAAACTGCAATTGAGAATTTCTATAACAAAATGAATCTTCCACTTTTTACCCTTCTTCCTACTACTCTCTCTTGTTTTTGCTTTTTCATTTTTGTTTCCCTTCCTTAACTCTTTGTTGCGTGTTCTGGTGTATTTGCGGTGAATTATCCGTAACAAATTGCGCGATAATTTGTTAAATTTTTCGTACGTTATCGGAATATTTAAATTTTTCAACGGCTAAAAACATATATAGTATATATTCATTTGCTCGAATTTTTTTTTTATGGTAAATTTAATTCAAAGTATGCTGCAATACATTTTAATTAAGATTTGTTAAAATTCTTTGAAACAAGTTTCCTTATCACGATTGTCCGTACAATTTTAATTCTTATTGAATTATGCAAAGGAACAATCTACTCTTAAAAGTAGAAGATTTAAAAGGTGTACGTTAAGTACATAACGAAGATTTAATAACTTTCTAAAAAGGTAAGCTTAATTAAGCTTTACCAGCTGGGCCAATTATTTTCAAAAGCAAAAACGATAAAAAAAAAAAAAAAAAAAAATTAAAAAGTAAAATTTGAAACGAAAATAAATTTTCCGTTGTGTGTAAAATCCCATAAGCTGTTTTGGGGCGCACGGGAGAAAAATAGACGCGTTAATGGTAACAGGTTGGCTTAATGCGACCACACGCCGACGATGCACACGACGGAGAAAACGCACGCGGGTGCGAGATTCGCAGATCCGTTAAAGGTATACACTTCAGCACTCGCATACGCGAGCAAGAGAGGGACAGAAAGAGAGATAGATAGATAGATAAATATATAGATAGTTGGCTAGATAGATAGATAGATAGATAGATAGATAGATAGATAGATAGATAGATAGATAGATATACAGATAGAGAGAGAGAGAACAAACGCATAATCGCGCATCGGTCACAAAGAATCGCGCGCGTATACTTAAACGGAGAAAGAGAAAGAGGGAGTCAGCGGTAAGCGTAGGCCACAGCTGTGCTGACCCCGTGCACGCGACGACCGAGCGAATTGATCGATCGCGGTCGATGAGGCGAACCGTTAATTTTTTTCTTTTTTTTCTCCCTTTTTATCGCCGCTAGCTTGCGAACGAGGGGAACGTCGACCGGCCTGACGCCCCTGATTAACTAATTTGTGATGGATACAAAAGCATGTTAATAGGCTTTTGTGCGAATCCGACGATGGCACGGATTGATTTATGGATACGCTAGCCTTTGAATGCTAGTTTTTGTTCGGTGGATGGAGATAATAATTGACGTTTGATTGTGTTATTGAGTATTTTTTTGTACTTATTAATTAAAATTTTAAGCTTTCATAATATTTTTTTTTTTTTTTTAACAACCTCTTATTATATCACATTACATTTTTAATAAACAATTTTCAAGATTACAATAAAAAAAAAAATTTGGTTTAATATCATAATATTCAATTACGATTCGATAATTTTCTCATCACGGTAAGTTAATTGGTTGTTTTATCGTTCCGCTCTCTTCAACAGCTAACTTTCATAAGATAGCGTTTGCATAGAATTCGCCGGTAACTGCAATCACAATTTCAATGTGAGGCACATGTTCTGGCTAATCAAATTATTTTACATCTCTGGAATCGTTTCTATGTATAGGAGTGTGAGAGTGTAGTGGGGAAGGACGCGAAGGGAAAAGAGAGAGAGAGAGAGAGAGAGAGAGAGAGAGAGAGAGAGAGAGAGAGAGAGAGAGAGAGAGAGAGAGAGAGTGAGAGAATGAGAGATGGAAAGAGGATTGAGGCGTAATTGCTCATTGCGTATGCTATCGACCCTCGCATTGAAATTATGTAGGAAGTTCAGTGCGTTGTATGCGCCAGCAGAACGGTAAATGGAAAATTAGTGGTCGTAATCATCGTGGTAGTTTGGCAGTGCCGATGGCTTGTAATTGTCCAGAACGGCGAAGCCCGCTGCATCAACTATCCTTATTCGCTTTAAGGCCTCACAGGTACAAGGGGAACACAGGCCTTCGCCGAATGGTTCTGTAACGGCTAGATCGAACTTTGACAAAAAAATATAACTCTTCCTCGCTTTTCTCTCTCTTCCTTTGATGCAAATTTTTCAAAATAAAGTTTACTTTTTTTTACTAGTTTTTTTCCAAATGTGAAAAATCATGAGCGTTGTAAAATTTTTGAGTGGTTTCTAATGACTTTTTTTTTTTAAATTCAATTAAAAATTTACAATAAGTAATATTTTTTATTGAATTAAGTTACAATCATTTTATTTTCTACAAAAGCGTTGAATAAAATTATTATATTGCAGTAAAAAAAATGAATAAGAATGAGCCAAGTAGTAAAGAGCATTTTACGCCAGACAAAAAAGATTTTTAACATGCGAATGATATTAAGATCTTAATTGCAATGAATATAAATAAATTAATTTTAAAATTTGAGTTATTTTGTAAAAATGAGCATTAACGATACATTTTCAGACCCTTGACGTTTTTACTCATCTAGTATAAAAGAGATCAAGATCGCAGAGAGAAAAGTCCCGCGCAATTATGGGTCGTTAACGTACAATTAAAACTTGTTTACGGATACTCGCGCACGCGCGCGTGCACGGTAGTCTTGTCCACGAACGTAGGAAAACAAGAAGCGGCAGCATCCGCCGGTATTATTCGAAGTTTATAAAGTGGAAGACTCGAGGCCTACTCTTTTCTCTCTCTCTCTCTCTCTTCTCCTTTTGCGTGAATCTACGGCTGAGCGTACTCGCGCCTACTCTTCCCTCCGGTTTCCTCTCGCCTTGACGGCGTAGACGCGCAATTTTCATTCCCTCACCTGCCGGTGCTGGCGCTTCCCTCCAATTTCCCTCGAAATCAAGTGGGTACATACTCGAGTTAACGACTTTATCCGTGGTACGCGGAGTCGTCCGCCCGCGAGGAAAGCGAGAAACGTCGGCAGTGCTCAGTTGCGCGGCAGAGAGAGAGAGAGAGAGAGAGAGAGAGAGAGAGATAGAGAGAGAGAGATAGATAGAGAGATAGAGAGAGAGAGAGAGAGAAAGAGAGATAGAGAGATAGAGAGAGAGCGAGAGAGAGAGAGAGAGACAAATAGATCGATAGAGGGTACAAGTTGTATATAATATACTACTTGCTGTATTGTTATAATAAAATAAAATTTATTTCGTGGTAATGCTTGTATTATTAAATATAATACTTACAAAATGTAACAATAATTACAGGTGCTTTTACAATATGCTTCCACTATGTCCTCTCTCCTGTTTCGAGTGCGCTTGCTCGTGTTACACCACCTTGCCTTTAAACGTTAATTCGCATGCGCGTGTTTCGGTACATAATATATTACACTTGCTGGTCACGTTAATAAAGATGAAAGTATCGAAATATTACTTGTACCACTATAGTTTGTAAAATTTTTGGCTATGGAATCTTTTTATAAACGGTACAGTTTGATCTAATGACTAATACTTCAATTGATACATTTTTTGTAGAACACGACATTAATATTTTTAATCGTCTTGGAAAATTAAACTAATAATACTCAAAATTGGTCTGATCTAAGATACTTTAGAAATATTTGTACAACAATGTGCATTTTTTTTTTTTTTTTTTTCGTCAAAAAGTATATTTTAATGTTAAATTTAGAAAACTGTTGGAACTTATTTTTTCAAAAGCAGCGAAATAATTGAAAAATGAAATAATCGATCGACGGTCGAATGGGAAAAAAAATTGGACAAGAAAAAAGGAAGAAAAACGATGTAGAAGATGAAAAATACAGGTGCAAAAGCGAACTCGTCGAATAGTCAGCAGCAATTACCAGAAAATAAATTATCAATACTGCGTCAATCCGCATAGGCCATGGAGCTCGATAAAGGAATCTTGGCTCGGTGTGTGAGTGTATATGTGTGTGTGTGTATGTGTGTGTGCGCGCGCCGTTTAATTCTCGGGCGTGAAAGCGATTGCAATACGGCGTGCCCGTCGCGTTATCGGGTAAAGAGGAAAGGGAGAAAGTTAAAAAAAAGAGAGAGAGAGAGAAAGAGAGAGAGAGAGAGAAGGAGAAGAAGAGGAGGAGAAGAAGAGGAGGAGGAGGAGAAGAAGAAGAAAAAAGAAAAAGAGAACTAATTGAAAGAGTGAAAAAAAATTTATCGGACAATGACTTTCGTACGTGCCGGTGGAACGGCTATGCATCGACGTGTCGCGAACAGGCGCGCCCCGGAGCCGTCGTCGTTGCTGCTGCTGCTGCTGCTGCTGCTCTGACAGGCCTTAATAGGGCACTTAACAAGAGGCTTGCTCTCTTTTTCTCACTCACTCTCTCTCTCTCTCTCTCTCTCTCTCTATCTCTCTCTGTCCAACGTTCGTTTTTCATCGTTTAGATTTCTCGCACGTTTCGGCAGTTATCGGAGAAGAACAATTAATGCGATAGCTGGAGCGGAAGATTTGAAACTCAGCTGCGTATGCATAGATTATAATGCATCGATACATTAACTTATTTTTTCTTCTTTTTATCTTCGAGTACGAGTATTGTTTTATACGCGAGAATTATTGTATTAACTCGGGCTCACGAAGGAATCTTTAATGCCGTAAAATTCGTTTTTTGGATAAATGTGTGTTTGTGTGTATAATCGAGGAACACTAGGAAATATGAAATGTTTTTTCGGCGTTTCAAAGGAAAAAGAAGAAGGACAGAGAGAGAGAGAGAGAAAAGTTGAGAAATGCGTCAAAGGATTCGTGACGACAGCCATGAACTAACGCGTGCGCAAGTACGTTTTGGTATTTCAGCCAAGAGAATCTTAAACGAGGTATCCATCGAGGAGAGAAAATTCTTTTTAGAAAGTCGCTGAATTCGAAAGCCTTGCGGATGGACAAGTTCTCTGTCTACTTCACTTGAAACTTCCAAAAGAGATATTCGAACGTTCGATTTTCTTTTGACTCCGACGGTCTATGGCATTGTCAGACTTACGAATTACTATAACTTACCCTGCATAAATTTCTCATGCTTTTTCGATGACTCGATGAAAATTTAAGCGAGTAGCCGTCACCTAAATGATTTTTGGATAAAATTAAAAAAGAGCGATATTAATTATGCTTTTTAAACGACTAAATTATTTCTACAATTAATATATTAACAATTTATATCAAAGATTATAATAATTCTTCGTATTTCGATGTATATTCAATTTGCTCGTGAAAAGCAAGATTTGAATATGCGAATTGAATAGAATACAGGTTGGGAAGGTAACGATAATAATAACGACTACGAGAGAGAACGCACATTAATTTATATAGAACTCACAAGATTCGGTTTACGGTAACGAAAGCGAGCTTTTATCTCGCGTGTATATAGCATGTGTATCCTTGCTACATAAAATAGGATTAACGGATAAACGGGTTTAATATCTGCTGCTTTGTTATAATTTTGTA
The DNA here is from genome assembly GCA_949987625.1 of Chalcis sispes. Taxonomy (NCBI): domain Eukaryota; kingdom Metazoa; phylum Arthropoda; class Insecta; order Hymenoptera; family Chalcididae; genus Chalcis; species Chalcis sispes. The sequence goes on from OX465095.1 coordinate 725,240, forward strand.
GAAATCTAACGAAACCCTTGCACGATTTAAATGAAAATAAGTTTGAAAAAAATCCAATGGGATCAAGAAAAGAAAGCGGCTCCGTATCAAATTGAATTAAACGAGATCTAAAGGGGCCAACATTTACAATAAGGTAAATTATTTCGGTAACATAAATCCGTGCAGTATTGCTTGCTTACGTTGAATGCCTTAATTGCCTGCGCTTTGAGTGTGGCAAGGCAACTTGTAAGAGCCATTTTGGGGTGTCAGAACTAAGAAGTAAAACCATAGCGCGCTTCTGTATTGGAGAAGCCAAGTGTGCAAATTGCGTTAAAGGGCGTGAAACATTTACCAAACTTTAGATCTTCTCGCTATTTTCCTAAGTAAAATAACTGCGGTTTAACGCGTCCAAAGAAAAAAATTATAACGCTTGTGTTGTTTGGATTGTTAGTAAACCACATTATAAGATAATCAAGCACCTTATTTTTAAAGACTTTGAAAACTATATTTCTTTGTAAATATTACCACGCTTAAATTTTTTAAATAAAAATAATGATGTTTTTAATTATGTGTTAAGAATTTTGTGTTCATAATTTTTAATAAAATAAAAATATTAATCTCGGTATGAAAATAAATGGATATGCAGAGATAATATAAGAGTTCGAGGAGGAGCTCAGATTGACGAACCATTTTCAGTGTGCCACTAACGACGATCTAAGGAAGGAGGTACGGCGAGCCTAAAATTAGCCTTAACTCGATTAACTCCCGAGAGTAACGAGGCCGTAATAGTCGGGCTCTCTCTCTCTCTCTCTCTCTCTCTCTCGCGCGCGCGCGCACGCTTAACCTGCAAACGGCAATTCCTACGTGAGAACACAGCCGAAAGATACGCGCACCGAATGAAAGATGGATGGGCGCAAAATAAGAAGAAGAAAAAGAAGAGGGAAAAAAATGAAAAAAGAGCGAGAAAATGAGAAAGGAGGTGGATTCAGGAGAGATAGAAGGAGAGAGAGAGAGAGAGAGAGATGGGGAGGGAAAAGAAGCAGAACAAGAGTATTCCGACTAGCTGCAGACGGATTCGTTCGTGCCCCTGCAAAACAAGTTCGAATTACGCTTCGACTTTATGTATACATATACGTGCGCAAGAAGTAAAAGTCCAAAGGAATCCATTTTCCATTCAAGCAACTCCCTAATGGAACCGGTGCCATTTATCGATCCCTCTTTTCTCTTCGACGATTCTTACTCTGCTTCTCTCTCTCTCTCTCTCTCTCTCTCTCTCTCTCTCTCTTATCTTCACTCGACTCTAGCATTTTTTTGACTCGCGGATCTCTTCGTCTATTCTTCTAGCGGATCTCCGCCTTTTCTAAAAAGCGTAAGAAGGCTTTTAACTCGGTAATTCGCTGTTGCTGTTATATACATAACATATATCTATATGCATAAAAATATTAATGAGCCACAGGTCACGAGGAAAATTTTTCCAATCGATCATTAATCGAAGACGCGCGAAAATAGGCCACGAGGGAACCAAAAAGTTTTGTCCCCGAGACTTCTGGCTCTTTCTTTTTTTTTTTTTTTCTTCTTTCCCCTAACGTTCGGCAACAACAAGACTACGCTCTCTTCGACTTTTTCCATCTTCTTTCTCGCTGTTCTACTCGGACGAGTAGTAGACGATGGCTCCTGTGGGTAAGGTTTACATGCACGGAGAAAAAACAATTCTCGCGCGCGTGACCGCTCGCCATTATACAGCCGATTCCTTGCACGAGAAAAGAAAGTCGGAATTCTCTTTCTTACTTATTTTCGCGCTCGAAACTACCGACTTTTTTTTTCTAGTGTAGCGCGACGAACTGTAGCCGAAAAAAACGAATTATTTTCTGCCGTCTTCTTGGGTTTGGGTAAACTTGTTGCCGGCTATATTCCGAGTTGTGGAATATATTTCACTAAACCTTGATATACACATATCTGATTTTTAATCATAGTTGTGTCCATATTTGTACGTAACTAAAATAACGGAACATCATAATAATATGCACAATATTTATCGTTAGGTATTTTTTAAGTATTTATATATTTGAAAGAAATGCGGCTATGCGTACGGTTAGACGTTAGTTTAAGAAAAAATTAAAAAAAAAAAAAAACAACGTCAAACAAACATTAGGATAACCTTATTGATCTATATATATATTTATTTATTATCATATAATAAGTTTTAATTGCATTGTCTAAAGAATATATTTTAAATGTTCACTTTAATTTTGTGTTGGTCGAAAGACCTTATCTAGCATACGCATCATCGATAACGACGAAATTTAAAAATTTCACTTTAAAAGAATCGTGATATTTTGATAGATACGATTGCAAGGTTATTGTAAATAAGTTTCATCATTAAAAGAATAAAATAAGTTATTCGAAAAACGCTTTTAGATAAAGTTGAATAATAAAATTCGCGTCTAGGAAGAGATGAGCGCGAGGAGGAGAGGGGAAAAGAAGAGGGAAAGTTTCGATATCGCGCAAGCTGGCATGACACACCAGGAGCGCGTGCATAAAATAATGGCGGAAGCCAATACTCGAAGCAGGATATTGTTGCGTACGTATGATTGATGACCCCCTTGCTGCTGTTGTCGCCGCCACCGTTCGATCTATTCAACTTTGCTCGTTTGGATTCTCTCTCTTTCTTTCTCTCTCCTCCTCAACCTCCCCCCCCCCCCTCTCTCTCTCTCTCTCTCTCTCTCTCTTCCTCTTTCAGTTTGGGCGCAGACGTGCTTGGAAACAGAGGAGCGGAGCGACGACGAGTACGACAACGATGACGACGGCGTGTTCTTCTTTCCCGCTCCTTAATTAAAGCGGCCGACTTATCAATCCAATCGATGAGTCTCTGTTATTTCACGAGCACTTCCTCTTCCTCTCTTCCTCTTAGTTGTTCTTCTTTGTACTTTTGCGGCTTTTGTTCTTTCTCGAATTTATTATATATATTAAATTGCTAAGGTAACGTTATCGATTTCTGTTTGTGTGTGTGTGTGTATATATATCTCAGTGTGCGTGCGTGCGTGCGTGCGCGCGCGTGTGCGCGCGTGTGTGTGTGTGTGTGTGTGAAGGTGAAATTTGAAATTTTCGTAAGCATTTTTGTACGTCCGATGAATGAGAAAAATGACATTCGGATAAAAAATTATATTAAAATAACAGGAGAGCAAAACTTAAGGAAAAGAAAAATGTAAATATTCGATGAAAATTTAGATAATTAAATGCTCGGCATTAAATTAATAATAATTTACGATGCAATATTAAATAATGTTTTTACACAACTATCTAATTAATAACTAAATAAACAAACGTTGATTATCGTTCTATTTCAGTTGCAGCTATATTAATGTATATAAGAGTTAGCGATACTAGCCGGTGTACGAGTAAGTCCGAGTGTTGGAAGTCGCTCATTTAAAATATCTCGGTCTAAGCGCGCAATAAACTCGCTATTTAAATGCGTAGCCTCGAGTACGTACAGTTACGATGTCGAAGGAGGTCACTTAAGGAATCGCACGCGCAGACCCGTTTAAGGGCAAAAACTGAACCCCGCGCGCCTTACGCTCATGTATCATTCAGCTGTACATTCGTACGCGTCACAGAGACAAATGCGCGGATGTTGGGCTTGCGCTTACCCAACTCTTCCGCCCCCCCCCCTCCTCTCGCTCCCCTTTACCCTTCGCCTACATGTTTATTCTCTTGCTGTCCTTCTTGCTCGAGCTTTCGTTCCATTTGTAACGTGTATCCTTTGAAAACCCGACATTCTGTATGAGTGACGCACTTAAAAATACTATATACGTAGGAGCCACGAGCCTGTTATACTTTCTTATCTTTTTTCGTCTCTCTTCAAATTCCTTTTTAATTACGTCTTTGCGAACGAAAAAAAATCGGATTATTAATTAATTTTGAGAAAGTCTCGAAAGCTTTTTTAATACGTACGTGCTTTCATTTTTTTTTTTTATCGTTGCAAGAGATTTGGTACAATGATTTTTTTTTATCGTTGACGACAATTATAAGTATCGATAAAGATTTAAAGGGTAAAGGATATAATTATTTTATTAAAATTTAAAAAAAATATCAACATTTCTTAATAACAAGAAAAAATTGGATTTTAAGACACGGAGACGATTATTATGAAAAATTATTTCACGTTTTCTTGACGATCGTCAAAACATTGTGGTTTTTCCCAAAAGACTTTAAAATTTTGACGCGCGTATCTTTTAAAAAAGCACTCGACTCGTCGCGGCGACGACAACGTCGACGTCTTTGTTCGACTATTTTAACGAATTTGAAAATTCCTGACGAATCTTTTTATTGCCTTCGTTTATATTCGAAACTTCATCGTCGAAACGAACGAACCATGGAAAAAGAGAAAAGTGTGAGAGAGAGAGAGAGAGAGAGAGAGAGGGAAAGCGCGAAAGAAAATATTCTCTCTCGGGTGCGCGCTTCAACACAACCGCGGTAGAGCAAATGACCGGCCTTAACTTATAGCGCTGCTAGGAAAACGAAATAAGACGCAAAGTTGGCGCTCTGCGGGCATTCATCCCCTCGCAAACTCGGGTAATGAATGAAGATCCTTTCGAGCGGAGGATTAAATTAACGGTGGAAAATACTGCACTGCAAATACACCCGTCTTATACCTTGCCACCTTCCTTTCCACTCGCTTTCTCGCTTTTTTGCGCAATTTTCCATTCGGAGGTACAGTGCGCGCGCGCGCGCATGCGAGCGAGCGTCGTTTGACTCGCTCCGCTTTAACTTTATTTTTTACCGTCGATCTTAGTTTTTTGAGTCGAGCTGGCTTTTTCATCGGCGCTCGTTATACTCGTCCGAGTATCGCGTGTCGCGGGCACACGAGCCGCGTTTACATAAGAGTTTACTAAGAGCGGCCTGCGCTTGCCCCGCGGAAGACGGCGACAAAGCGTCTGTAGGTTGAACTCGCGTGCGCCTGCCTTGTGTACTCGTATTTTACGCTGCGCGATCTGTTTTTTTTTTTTTTTTTTTTTTTTTTTTTTTTTTTTTTTTTTTTTTTTTTTTTAACTTCTATCCCCGTACCTTGTCCAGTTCTGAAGGCTCTCTTAATTCTATTTTACATCTGTGCTCCATCAAGCCTCTACGGATTTTTTTTGCGAGCTCGAAAAATCTCCTGGTTAGCTCGTTCGTTCGTTGTTTCTCTTTATTTTTTTCTTTTAACGTTTTTTTTCCTTTTGAGCGAGAAATAGAAATGTTGGATCTGTAATAAGATCTTATTTTCTTTGAAATTTCTGTTACTGCTTACGCATATTAATGTAAATATTTTATAATTCTAATTAATAATTTATGAATATAAGATGAATTTTAACATTACCGTACTTTTATGGTAAAAAATGTTTATTCATTTGCAAGTAGTAAAGCTATGCGTATGGTCAGACGTTAGTTTTACAAAACACTGGAAGAAAATAAATATTTAAATTGTCTAGTTTGATGCGCGTCTATTTACTTAATTTTAATTAAAAATTGTAAGTAATTTAGTTTTGAATAACACACGTTAAGCGTACTTTAAAATTATTTTTAACATCTTCTCAATATTAACGATATTAAACTTTATTTTGAAATAAGGAAAACAAAAGAAAAACGGGTAAACAGAAATTCATTTAAATAAATACGTATAATAAACCATATGTACTCATTTCTTTTCTCTTTTTTTTTTTTTTACTTTCTAAGCCAAGCTGAGAAGATTTCAATATTTTCCCTTCTAAATGTATAGTATATACTTACTATATTAAAATGATATTTCTGTTCCGACTAAAGTCTGGTTTACATTTTACTTGCAGAAATTGAAAGTTCAAGCTGTATAAGATATTCTATTAAATGTAGAATATATGAAATTAAAAAAAAAATATTTATTCCATTGCCTTTAAATTGGAATTACGTAAGCTTATATAGATTAAAAACTGTAATAAAAACATTTTAGCGCGTAAACATTACTATTTATATTTATCTATACTTCTTGTACGATTTATTTTTTTATTTTATTATTAATTCAATTGAATTTTTTACCTTACTTACAATAATAATCAAAAATAATTTAAAAATTATAGAGAATGGCTAAACTAAACTATTTATAAGCGAAAAAATGTCAATATTCCCTTTACCTTAAGTGTAAGCATAAAAGGAAATTAAAAAATATTTAACGCGTCATAGTAATATTAACTTTTGAAAAGGGAGGGAACTTCTCTCATTATTCCCCATTTTTCTATCCGTAAAATAATTTTTCATCGCATTTCTACATGAAACTATAAAGGTTAATACGAAGATATGTTATAGAAGCAAGGCACACACAGTCGATATGAGGCTTCGGTAGCGCTATGCGTTTCTCCACGATCCTCGCACGATCACACGAAATTTACAGTACACGCCCGGTTAGTTTTCCGAGCCTTGCGATTCTTCACCATTAAAGTCGTAGACTCGTTGTAGAAGGAGAGATAACGCGCTAGAAGAAACGGGCGAAAAGATTGCCGCGCCTTTCCGCCCCCTTTTATTTCTTCATTTGTTTTGTTAGGGCACCTACATATATAGATATATATATATATATATATATATATACTCAACCACATAGGCAGCCGTTGCGTCGTGACGCGTAGAAATTTTTGCAATTTGTTCGTCTCGGGCGCGACTGCGTTTCGTGTTGTCGGTGATCAACTAAAGGTTAGACGCTACTATCTGCTTTTCATTTATTTTTATTCATTTTGTTTTATTTATTTATTTATTTATTTATTTTTTTTTTTTATTTTTTTTACAATTTAATAAGATTTAATTTGATGCGAGAAAAAGTTTATCTTTTCTTTAATTCGTTTGATTATAAATTTAATACTTAAGAGTAGAAATAATGAAAAAAAAAAAAAAAGAATAGTTGAGTAAAAAAATTGAAGAAAATGCAGAAAGTTTAAATGTGCAAAATTCGTAGCGAAATTTAATTCGAGATAGCTTGGTAAGCAATAATTTATGAGAAACAAAGAACACCGCACTAGTCAATTACCATACGTACAAAAAGCATCTGTTCGCGCAAATACCAACTTACAACTTTCCGTTTACTGTTTCTTTCTCGCATCCTTTCTTCTCCCCTCCCTCTCTCTTCTTCCATACGGTATATTAGACGGCATAGAGTACTATAAATCCGCGCGCATAAGTATGCACGCGCCCTCGCACGGTAAAGTTACAGAAAGTCAAAAAAAGGGGGGAGAGAGAGAGAGAGAGAGAGAGAGAGAGAGAGAGAGAGAGGGAACGTTTTGCTCTCGCTCGCAATCCTCGACGAGTTACGCGCCTATGAGGTACAGCAGCAGCAGCTGTCAGAATCCCGGACACTTTCGCCGGAAGCAAAAGCAGTAACACCAACACCGACGAATTTGAAATTCGAATTTCGATGCGGTTCAAAACTATGCTCTCTCTCTCTCTCTCTCTCTTTCTTTTTCTACTATATCCCTAACTTCTTTAACAAAAAGTGTTTGCTCGACGAACTTTGCTAAAATATTCGATTTTTCGTGCGGATGCGTACTTTTGCGCAACTTACAATATGTTCGACTCCTCGCCTCTTTCTTTCTTTTTATTTTTCTCTTTTCTTATTTTGACGAGAGTGCGCGAGTTTGAAATCAAATTTCTCAAAGATTATTTTGTATTGTATATTGGTAAATAACTATTTTATCATTCGATGCTTCGATGCTAATTAAAAATAATTCGATTTACTGTCTTCTTCTTCTCGTACAGGTGTATTTGAGAAATTAATCCGAAGGGTTTCAGAAAATCTTCCGTCTATAAGAAAGTATCGGTAAAAGTAATTTTCTATATTAAATATTTCTATGTAAAAGGTTTGCAACGACGATGAAAACTCGAGAATTTCACGTTTGGATGAATTTCGAATGATTCAACCGAATAAAAGAAGCGAGCGCTCGTTTTTTTTTTTTTTTTTTTTTTTCAAAAACGAAAAGAGGAGAGGAGTTCGTGAACGGTGCGAGAGAATTTGCGGAAACTCCATTCTGGGCCATGAATTTTTCTTCTCTATCTACGTCGCTCGCGTCCATCTTATTTTTCTCCCGCTCTGTTTCTTCTCTTCCTCGTCAGTGTAGCGCCACATTTCACGCAATCGTCATGTCCGTCGACTTTTATCTTGAAATATTCGAGAGCTGCAAGCATGAGAAAAAGAAAGAGAAAAACGCAATGAATTTGCCGACTGTTTTTTTTTTTTTTTTTTTTTTTTTTTTAAATTCGACTGTTCAAGTTAGACCATTGAGAATATACATGTGATAGATTTTATAGTTTAAATTCCTCGTTTAATTGCACAATATAATTTTTTTTATTTCTTCGTTTTCTTTTATTTTTTCATTTTCTTTTTTTTTTTTTTTTTTTTTTCTTTATTTTATTCGAAGTAATTAGACCTTAACCTTAATAAATAAAAATGTAATTTTGATTTATTAAAAATTATTAATAAATAAAATATTATGACTAAATTACTATCATCAAATAGGTACCTGCAACATTTTTTCAAAAGTTTTTTCATCAAAATAACCAATTTGAAATTTTGTCATATTGGCGAAGGAGAGAGCAAGCAGCGTTAATTCAAAAACTAGTATATTCCAGAGGTAAACGCGCTGGCTGAGTTGGGCAAAATTTCGAAAATTTTCCCGTCGACTCGTCAGAGAGTCGCCGTAGTTTTCCTACCCGCAATACCTAGAAACCGAGGCTTTCCAACGTCTCGTCCGAAACGGAATTGCGAGAAATTAGCATTTCCGAAAGCTTCGCTTAAATTCGAATGGTAACTCGGCGCGAAAATCGTTACTCCGTCCCCGTCGTAGCTGCGATTGTGTTTCAGCGAAACGCGAGCGACTCACGGAGCCGTACATCGGAATCTCGTTACGCGAGCTGCCGTCGAGCCGCGGACGATTGATTAAACTCTCGATTTTTTACCGAATGCGCGCTCCGTTTACCATTGCTTTGCTACGCAATCTCCTTCTTCGACGTAACATTTTATACTCGCAACCTATAAACTGTATAAAGCCATAACTCGGCCGAGGAGAAAGAGCGAGCGAGCGCGGGCTTTTCTTTTCCGCGGCGTCTTAACTTTACTGCCGCGTTTTACGGGGATTTTACTCGTTTTGTAAACTATGCGAAATATCCTTGACTTCTTTATACTTCTCCTTCTCTTTCTCTTTGTGGAAGGATTCGATTGTCTATATTTTCGGCGCAAAGATTCACGCTACGTTATTACAAAGCGTCTAACTCCACGATTTCTTCTAAATCGAGAGGTTAGCTTATCGTGTTTAAATATATAGTTGGAAAATCACTTTCGTTTAACGGAATATGCTACTCTTAGAAGTTTATTTTTGAAATAAATTAACATGGTTGGATTTTCTGAAAGTCTTAATCAAGAATATTGTTTCGATTTAATATTAATATAAAACTTTAATTTTTAAAATTTCATTTAACATTTATTAATATGTTTTAGAAAACTAATAAGTTCTTAAGCGATTTCTCGTTAAATTATATAATGAGATTAATTATTGTATTGCAGTTATTGAAATTGTTTATTTTTAATAAAAAATCGTTTTGCAGAATCTTTGAATACGATTAATTTATTGCGTAAGGTGAAGTACATTATATAAGATTAAGATCGAATGCTTAGTCTGTCTAAAGCACAATCGTGAAATTGAATAAAAAACAAGTTAAATTGCAGAGTCGAAAGTCAATGACAATATAAATAAGAAAGCGCAAGGCAATCGAATCACCGGGCGAGGCGCTTGTTAAGAATCTGGCGAATGAGCTTACGATAGCTGAGCTTTTTAATTCCTAATCAGTTTGACATTTATAGACGAGTCCTCGAGCGCGGGCGAGCACAACGAGGCGTTCTCGAAACTTGTAAAAACTAAATAAAGGAAGTTCCGCGCGCAGCTTTGTGCCATCGGCGCTAGCGAGATGCTTATTAGAAAGTACGGCTACTCACCGAGAATTTAATCTCTGCTCGTATCAATAAAAAAGTTTGCACGCTTCTTTTCTTGAAGCTAAGAGGAATAAAGAGAGAGAGAGAGAGAGAGAGAGAGAGAAACAGCTAGAGATAGAGATCTCGATTTAAGTGGAAGCAGATCGTATCCGACAGCCATTCCTCTTTCTCTCTCTCTCTCTTTCTCTATCCTCTAATGTATCATTTGATAATCGCCAAGGTTCCAACAACATGGATGAGACAAAAAGAGAGAAACTCACGCTATCTCGTTGTGTCGTTTTCCTGGATATATACGAGTATATGGGAAGAGAGAGAGAGAGAGAGAAAGAGAGAGAGAGAGAGAGGCCATCTCCAATTTGGTCGAAAACTCGAAGATGGTTCGCCGTGGTTATCGGGTATCGTCGAACTTTGACAATCTATACGTCGTACGGGCGTCTCCGTCTGTGTTCCAACACCTGGTCACCGATTTGTACAAAAACCTTGCTGCCGGATTGGCTCAAGCTTTAGCACCAAATATTGCACGTTGGGATTCCATAGAGACGGAGAGAGAGAGAGAGAGAGAGAGAGAGAGAGAGAGAGAGAGAGAGAGAGAGAGAGAGAAGTACGGAGTTTCTTTAACGAGGCGCGTTGGTTTCACAGCTTTGCTTCGAAATTACACAGGATATATCGATTCCGGTTGACCCATATAAATTACCAGACGTGTTTTACCAGAGTGCTGAACCGAGTTGGGAAGCCGGGAATCGGCTGAAAGAGAAGTAGAGGGAGAGAGAGAGAGAGAGAGAGAGAAGGGATGGGGGAAAGTGCGAAAGTTGAGTTTGAAATATTTCTTTGATTTGCCGACAGTTTTGCCTTTCATGTATAAGGTTTCGCGGTTAAAACATTTGCTTCACAACTACTACCGTCGTTGTGTAATATTCTATGCCGTTTGTTGTTTCGAGTATATAATTAAAGTTTATACAATTTCAAACGTTACGAAATGCTTTTAATTTTATTGTTATTTAATTTTTTTATGTGGTAGTCGTTTGTGTTTTTCAGATTGAATATAAATTTATTCAGAATAATGGATCAAATATATCGATTAAAATAAGTAATTAAAAAGGAACGTAAGTCGGTAAATTTAAAATTTTTCAAAATGTCACTTATTCGATTTTGTTTTTGATTGTAAAATATATATCTTTGACGATTTACTCATCCTTCAAATTATGCCGACTTCAAATATCCATTCTAATATCGTCTTTTGAATTAATCGCTAAGGAATCATCGCTCGTATAAGCGACCCAGCGGCCGCATGCCGATGAAGCGCAGCTCCGGTTTTCTCCCGCAACCGCCGAGAAGATACGCAAACGGGCGACTCTGGGCTCTCTGAGGCTCGCTTCGCGTACATCGGCCAATTCCATTATTCGCTCGGCTAATCGAACCATTCGTCGGACACGTGCGCGAACTTAGGCATGCCTCGATTGCTTTCTACCGGTGGATCCTCTTTTACTTTATTTTTTATAAACTGTCGCCTCAAGTGGATACATTACGATTTGTATTAAATTTCAAGTCAAGCCAAACTTTGCAAAATACTTAAAACGATTAATTTTTAAACGAGTCATATTTTAAAAGCTAAACAATTAATAAATCAAAATCTTCGATATTTAGCTGAAACGAGTAGTTGTATGCTTTATATATTGAGCTGGTTAAGCGTTTTCTTTGTCAAAGATAAGAATAGCTTTGGTTATAATGAAACCGTCATTTTGATAACTTATTATTTCGTTTAAAATAAATACCAAATAATAGAGAAATCCATTAACTTATACGAGAATCGAAGCATTATCGCATAGCAGGAATATAATAGAATCTTTAAATAAAAAAAAAAGGTAGTAATGTAAAAGCGTCGAGGAAAAAGCGAAAAGGGACGGTGGGAGAAGAGAGCGATCAAAATCGTTCAAAAGGACTCGATTTTTGCAGAGAGCAAAAGAAGATATTCGTTCGTGCGACTTTTGGGAGTCCAGCAGCAGCCATAGAGCATAAGCGGCTCTACGGGTTATATTGGATTTGTGTCGCACATACGCGTACGTCTTTCGCCCGGCGGAGTTTATTTGGCGATCCGCCAATGTTCGGCCTACCAAGCCCAGGACTCTTTCCATCCATCTGTCTTTTTCTCTCTCGCTCTCTCTCTCTCTCTCTCTTCAGGTCGCGCGAACGAGCGACAGAATGAAAGCACGCGCGCGATTGTTCGGACGGCGCGGTGCCGTTTTCGGACAATCGTGACGATCCCCTTTCCCTCTTTTTCGCTTCCTGTAACCTCCTCCCCCTCTCCCACCCCTTTTTCCTTCTTCTTCTTTTTCGGTAGTGCACGCGCGCGCGCGCCTCGTGCATTAAACGCTTATTTCGCTCTCCGCACACGTATCATCGGTCTCCGCCATTCTCGGCATGTGCGTTACATCCCTCGGCCCCTCTTCCTTCCTTCCTTCCTTCCTTTATTTTACCCTTCGACAGACTTCTCGCGCAGCTCCCGCTGCTGCCGTCGCTTCTCTCTCTCTCTCTCTCTCTCTCTCTCTCTCTCTCTCTTTCTATGCTCCTCGTCTCCTTGTCGGCGTACGTTTTCTCCATACGCATACACCGCTGAATACATAAGAATGTCTTCGTCACCTTACTCGGAATAACGTATTAAAATTGTTCCTCTTCGTTCTTTTTCCTTCCTTTTTTTTTTTTTTTTTTACTTATATGAAGAAGAGAATCCATACTACTGCTGACTCGGCACGACTCTATTGGTTTAACCGAGGCTTTCTTTTTGTTATTGATAAACCTGAATCTTCTTTGTGTAACCTATTTATTAAAAGATTTATAAGTTTTTCGTGTAATTTCATCGACTATTAATTAAAATTATATCGATTAAAATAAAAACTTTTTATTCAATATTTATGAATTCTAGATAATTTTAGAGATTCGGATAAAGAATATTATTACATCGAGCGGATTAGAGTTGCTATGATATGTGTAATTCGGTACGGTAAATTTCGTATAGGAATAATAGTGCGTAAAAACTTTAGTGACGTTATTTTTATACCGACGAAAGACAATGAGAGTTTCGTTGAACCTTTTACGCAACGCTTCCCGTTTTATATAAGCTTTCAATGAGAAAGAGGAAAATTAATAAGCCAATATTTCAGATGAAAATCATAAAGAAATAACGTCCCGGATGTTTGTATAAAGAAAAAAAAAAGAGGCTGCTGTATAACGGTAAAAAGCTGTTACTTTATCACGCCCGACTCGACGTTGCCTCGCGCACGTAGACGCACACGCGCACAAACGCGCGCATCGACGATGTTTTCCGCAACAGAGTCACACGTACGCACACGCTCGTAATAAATTGCCAATCAAGTTTTCCTCCCGCATGTGTCATTCTTCGGAAGCATTTTTTTTTTTATTTTCCCGTGAAGAATAGCTCGATCGAGTAACGCCGGCGATGGCGGCTCGTTCGTCCTCTCGCGGGAAATGGCCGGGAAACCTTTGGTTGCGACGCGTATCGTTCTCTCTCTCTCTCTCTCTCTCTCTGTCTCTTTTTCTTTTTCTTTGCATCTACCTCGCGTATATTGCTCGGGTTCTCGCGATCGCGCATATGCGAGAGAAAAGCAGAGAGCTAGCTCGTCGCTGCTTTCGCCTATATGCGCGAAATTTTCCTTTATCCGCGTGTGCGGCACTTTTCGCACGGCGAGGGAACAGGAAAAAATAAACAAATAAACGATGGAGCCTGGCAGACTCTTCTCTGTGTTTTTTTCTTCTTCCTCTGAAATTGAGGCAGCTTCCTTCTCTCTTTCTCTGTCCTGGACAATGGCGTAGTCGAGTCGCGCGAGGTGTCTGTCGGGTTTGTTGCGGAATGTAATAACAATGCCGGGGCTTTTTCATTTTCCCCGCGAGAGAAAGATGGAATAAAAAGGCAGTTATCGCGATAAGCACTCGGCAGAAGAGAGGCGTAAACTTTATTAAGCAATGGAGGTGTAATGCCCTTTGAGCGCCCTGCGCGTAATATAGGAAGAGCCCAGAGAAAGAGAGAAAGAGAGAGAAAGAGAGAGAGAGAGAGAGAGAGAAAAAGATACGCTGAAACGAAATTACGCGCTCGCGTTGTATTGTGTTGTCGAGGGCGTCGGGGAAAAAAAGGAAAAAGAGGAATATTCCTTTCGGCTGTCCGCTTTTTGCGGAACGCTTTTTTTCAAATTTTTCGAGTTCGAATGGAGAGACGTGAGCTAATTTTTCAAAAGAATTCCAAGAGCCGATGTATCGATTAAATTCCATTTAAATTGTAAAAAGGATTAGGTACATTTTTTTTACGTTACTTTTATATTTAAATATTTTTACGAATTATTTTTTAATCTTGCATTTTCATTTTCTTTTCAATTTTATTGATTTTTCTTCTCAATATAGTCTAACGTTAAGATATTATTTATTTATTACAAATAAGTTCAAATATATTTGTACAAATATATATATATATATATATATATATATATATATATATAACAATTTTCTGATAAATTTATATACTGTTTGATTTAAAAAAATAAAAAAAAATCAGATAATGTTATAAAGCTCCAATATACATGTTTAAAGTATATTTAAAATTTGATAAGTTTTTTTTTTTTTTTCATATTTATGTTCGCGCATGAGAAGTTGAGACTTTTAATCGCACGAAAAAAATTTAAAATAAACAGTAAAGCGATAGTTATGTGTCCCACAAAAAAAACAAAGCAAACAGTTAACATACTCGACTAAAAAGGTGTAAAGAAGACAGGAAAATAGAAAGGAAGGGATGATTGCATTGAATATCGCTCGAAAGTGTAGTCGATAAAAAGCAGTGCGAAAAAAATGCGCAAAGCTCGTCCACTATTATTTTCGCATTTGTCGTTCCGTTTCGCAGACCAGTGAGCGTAGTTGCACGTGAAACCGCCAGATAAGCACCTCGCTCGAACGCAGAGGTGAACAGCGTCGGTAAAACGAGAAGGAGAGACAGAGAGAGAGAGAGAGAGAGAGACAAAAATAGAAAGAGAAAAGCACGTTAGGGAGGTGAAGCAAGTTTGGAATAATTCCTCTTTCGCGCACTCGAACGCTATAACTATTTCCTTTTTTTCTTTTATTCCGTCCATTTTCCATCTCCGTTGCTCTCAGGTTCGACCGCAAGAACGGCGCATAGCGGACGGCGGTGTCACTGGACTCCACTTTGCTCACTGAAAAAAGAACGGCAGAGGAGAAAAGAAAAGACGAGACGGTAAAGAGGGAGAGAAGAAGGGTAGTATCCGTAGTATTTTTACTCTCTTCTTCGATTTACGCGTTCTTCTTCGTCCTATTCTCTCTCTCTCTCTCTCTTTCTCTCTCTCTCTCTCTCTCTCTCTCTCTCTCTCTCGATGCCACGTAATAAAAGGGAACCAGCGTGTGGAGAAAATGTGAAGGAGAAAAGTGGAAAATGAGAGGGAGACTGCGTACGTACTGGAGGCGAGAGGACGGGAGAGAAAGGAAAACGAGGCAGGGAGACAAAACGACGTCGTGAGGAAGAAACATACACTCTTCTTGTACTATCTATGAAAACATAGCTTTCCGCCTGGGATACGTAATGTAATACAAGGACGATATATAAAGAGCGTGGGCAGGATCTCATATTTAAAGATGACCAAAGAAAAGAGCCAGAGCTGCACGGAAATATCGAAAGTGCAATTTTCTTTATACCGCGAGCAAAATAATAATTTTTCATGGAATATCTATGGCTTTGAACGCGATATTTATACGCTATATTTTTTTCTTAAAATAAATAATAAATTTTTAAATAAATCGAAGATAATTAATTTTGACAAATAATCGGTTAAACTTTATCATAATAAATAAAATGCAATTTATATCGAAACAATGATTTTTAAAGAAATAAATATCAACAAGTCATTCTCTTATGCTATCGTTTATTAATTTTAATATTTTATAGTTATAACAAAAATATTTTCATTTCGCGATTCAAGCATTATATTTTTTGTCCGATTTTTAAGTTTTTTTTTCAAAATAAATTATTCGATTATTTGTTTTGGTATATTTTTTATTTATTCAATGGAATTAAAAAAATCAAAGTGAAACATTTAATCAAAATACCCATGTTTATACAATTCTTTTTACCGCTAAAAGTACATTCACAAAAATATCATAAAAATGTTTTAATACGACCCGTTGTATGCGCAATCTCGTCGGTACTTTTTTAAAAAAAAATTTATATTTTCATAAAATTCTTAAATCAAGCACCGACGACATTTGTTTTTAGTATCACCTCATTTGCGTATTCAAGATAAAAATTTCTGTTTTCCAAGTTCGGTTCCAGTATGGCTAAAGCAGATCTTCGTAGCAAAATAAAAGCTGGATTTTTCCTGCTTGCGAGCGCAAGAAGCGAAAAAAGAATAAAGCAAGAGAGAAAGGGAAAAAAGTCGAAGCAGAAGCGGTCTTGTTGCGCTGTATTTGCAGAGTGGAGCGACGCATATTGTTGGAATATATATTGCTCCGCACGCACGCAGAGAAGAGAATGTCGAGATAGAAAAAGAGAGAGAGAGAGAGAGAGAGAGAGAGAGGAAGGGAGGGTGGAAGCGAGAGTGAGATAGAATAGAGAAAAGGAAGGAAGAAAAGCGAGCAACGAGTGCACGAAGCGCAACGAGAAGTTACGAGATGACGGCCATCTTTAGGTATCCGTCGCGCTTCCTTCCTTCTTCTTCTTTTTCTTCTTCTTGCATTCACTCGCTCGCTAGCTCGCTAGCTCGGTGCTTTTCTTGCCAATGCTCTCTCGTTTCTTTCTTCCGTTAGCTCGCCGCGTTTTTCAAGAGAGAGAGAGAGAGAGAGAGAGAGCTAAGGGAAAACCGTTTGGACCTCGGGCTAACCTTTCCTCTATCGCTGAGAGCCATACATCATCATCGCGTCTGACGAGCGGTACCTCTAAGTGTCCGGAATCGTTTCCACCTCTACTCCTCCTCCGTCTCCTTTTTCACTCTGACACCCTTGATTTTCCTCCTAACCTCGACGCCGTTTACTCTTCTGGCTCAGCAGAAAATTTCCGCGAGCGGATAAACGGACTCCCATAAGACCGCTATTCCGTTACCCGCGTTTTAACGCTCAAATTACGATAGGCACTGGCGAACATACACACACACACACATACATACATGCACCGCATCGAAAGATAGACCGTGAAAAAAAACTGTAGGCGCTTACTTCTCTCGGTGTATGTACATACATCCTCGTTGCCCAGTTTACACCCGAAGAAGGTATCTTTCCCTGCCTCGGAATCTCTTTCTTCCCTTTTACCATCGGGATAATCTTGTGATGATCGAGTTTGGATTTTTAGCGTTGCTTTAGCTCACCAACATTATCTTTGCCGCAAATTGTTATAGATATATTATTATAAAGTTTTGTTTTTTAACTTGAAAACGTTAATAAATAAAAAGATGCATTAAATATATTTAACATGAGGTATTTTTTAAAATTTTAGAAATTTAATCAAAATATAGTACATTATATCGAAAACTAGTTTATACTTTATGAGCTTTGTATACGAGGCATTTTCGCATTAAGCGTTTCTAAAAGCAAGTTTCTCTATATCTGCAAATAAGTAATTTTGCGGTTTAATTGAATCAATTCAATTCTTGGTTATTATGAATAAAGATTGAAAAAAGGAATTTTTTAAATCTATCTGTGCGTTTGATTTAAACGAAACAAGCGATATTTTCTTGTCGTTTTTAAAATTATCGGTAATTAATTGTGTCTTATTAATGCAGTCATCCGCCGAAGCATTATTTACGCTCGTTTTTTAAAACCAGCTCTATTTTTCTCTAAAAAAACTGCTTGTCGATGGCTCGCAATAGCTAGAAAAAAAAAAAAAAAAAAAAAAAAAAAAAAAAAAAAAATGATCGGATATCGTGACAGAAATGACGCGAACGAAGCTTTGTGTATATAGGAGTACTATGTATGCGAGTGTATAGGGTTGGAAAAGAGAGAGAGAGAGAGAGAGAGCAACAGAGCGCATCGCGATCATTTGTTCTTCGAGTTCGCGCGTCGCGGATCAAACAAATGGGTAGCGAGTCTTGCCTTGGCTCCCGCACTCGTAAACTTCAATGCGTTTGGTACTTGGATGCAGCGATGCGAACATTTTTAGTGCCCGCTGACCGATAGTCTCGATTAAGCCCGGAAATTGCGCGCGGAGCTCGTCGACTCGCTCGAAATAAAACGAGCCAATGAGAAAAAAAAAAAATCGACGGTGAACAAAAAAAAAAAAAAGAAAAAAATAAAAAATTTATAAATAAATAGGAGACAAATACAAGAAAGAAACGAAGGAAAAAATGTACTGATATTTCAGCCGTTGTTTTCACCTCGATTGTTTCCCGGAGTGCGGGAGGTATAGGGCGGGTAGGGAGGGGAGGCGGGAGGAGGAAGGGAAAAGTTCGATCGAGCACAGATAACGCACACGTGCCCCCTACGGGCCAAGCCTTTTATTCAGTTTTCACGTTTAGCGTATTCGACTAAAGCCCGAGTTTACGCTACGTGAAAAAATTCAAAATCAATTTCCCCGTTGTTTTTTAGGCTCATTTTTTTTTCTTCTAGACCCCCAACCGATCGATCAAATTTTATTGTGGAATTGTGATATTGAGGCTATTAAAATTTAATTTAATATTTTTTTTTTTTTTTTTTTGACTGACTGACTGACATCAATAATAAGTGTAAATAAATAAAATCACGTAAACGATTGTACTGATAAAACTTGTATTTCGATCGAACTTATTTAAATATAGGTATAGTTGAAAAGGACTTTACGTTGTTAAATTAATAATAACGAATTTGCAAATGTCGGTTTGAATTTTTTTTTTCTCGAGTAACGCATTACATCGAAAATTTAATTAGTTACTCGTTATAGTATAACGTATACCGACATTAAAAATGTTCCTTTGATAATGGAATTAAAAACATTCATGACCCATACATAAATTATGCAGTACTGACCCTTTTAAACGCGTAAGCTCGTGTAAATATGAATAGCTTGTAGAAAAAGGAAACCTGGCATTCTTTCCTTATAAAATGTGAAAAAACTAAATTGAGAAAAAAATATTTCAGGCAGAGCTTTTTAACCATTATCCTAAGAAAAAGCAGCGGCAGCGGTGGCGACGACGAAGGCAGCAAAATAACCGTTACATCGCATTAAGTGCAAACATATAAGCACAAAGAAGAGGCATCATCGCTAAGAAGAAAAAAAATTTGCATTTCTTCGGTTCTCTCTCTCTCTCTCTCTCTCTCTCTCTCTCTTTTCCTCGGTAGCGTGTTCTTTAATATTCCCGGGCACATCGGCAAAGTAACGAAACGAGCAAGCCATGAAAAAGTCTCATTTGTATAAAAAGATGAAAGAAAGAGAGGGAGAAAGAGAGATAAAGACACGTACATAAGTAAAATGCAAAGAAGCCGAATAAGGAAGAAAAGGCGTGTTACCGTTACCCGAGTTTCATCCGCGAGTACGCAAAGCTCCTGTAACGCGAGGAGGAGGAGGAGAGGCGGGAGGGAGGGGTGCGATGGGGCGAGAGGGGGTCCGATACGCGGGTAATTGTGCGACCTGCATAATTCGATTACCCTAATCCCATCGCACCCCTTCAGGGCGCCTTTCCGTAATTGAACGGCTAATTAGATTAATTTAACATTTTCGGTAACTCTCGCTCACACGACGACGATGACGACGTCGGCGACGAGTTCAATTAGCAGATTGCTCGAGTAGTGGTCCTCTCTTCGCTTCGTTCGTTCGAATTCGAGGGGAGGTAAGAGGGCGAGAGAGAGAGAGAGACAGAGACAGAGAGAGATAGTTGTTCACGCTGAATGGACAGCACGCGCGTTATAAAGCGCAAAGGATAGAGAAAGCGAGGAAGTTGGAGCGAGCAAACCGGAGAATATAACTTTCGGGTGTTTCAAGTGCCAGTTACCTGTCTCGCGCAGCGCGATACTCGTACAATGCAAATTCAATCCCCACGGCTTCTACTCGCTGCAACTCCTGCGCTTCCTTATATACCCTCCTTTCTCTCTCTTACCCCCTTCCGACTCTCTCTCTCTCTCTGTCTCTCTCTCTCTCTCTCTCTCTCTGCCTGACTCTTGACGACGGCGTTGTTTCCTCCTCTTTCTCTCTTCTCTTCTGCGGGTATAGGCTGGCTGCCGACAGAAGGGCGTACCACTCGCGAAGCTAATTGCCCTCGACTAAATACTCTTTTACCCTCTTCGTTCGTATACGTATACACAAATGCGCATAGTGTAGTTGCTCTCTCCTCCAATTTCTCCGCGATTCCATAGAATATATATATATATATATATATATATATATATATATATATATATATATATATATATACATATATATATATATATATATATATATATACTTTTGCTTGTAAACGAAAGCTTCTTTGCTTTTATAAGATCGTTTCTGCATCGAATGACCTATCCTTGTCTCTCTCTCTCTCTCTCTCTCTCTCTCTCTTACTTTTCGTGCCTCTATCTTTTCTTCTATTCCAATTATAGATCCGCGCAAAACGACGGATTAAAAAGACATTAAGGAGATTTCAAGAAATTCCAAGAGGGGCAATAGCTACACCGCAAAGTAAGAAAGAATGAAAAAAGGGAGCGGCGCACTACGGCGTATGTAAAGGATCTTTTCTCAGCACAAAGGGTCTCGCGACTTTCTAAGCTGATGAAGGGAGGGAGAAGTAAGCGTTTCTCGAAAGTTCTTAGGGTCGCTCGTTATGGCGCATATAATAATAGCGAGAATGAGTTTGTTATTTGTTGTGGGTTTATTAGTGCGCTCGTGAACGTTAATGTAATCGCGGAATATAGCGCGCCGCCGCGCATCCAAACTTTAACTCGTAAAGAGGTGACAATTTACTTCCGTAAAATATATTTTATTTTATTTATTTTTTATAAATTTTTAAATTGTTGAAAAGAGAATAAAAAAAAAAAAAGTATAAAAATCTATTAGTTTTGTTATTTGATAATTTTTAATTCATAAAATCGAGATAGATATTTTTTAGAATAAATCTTAAAGAGTCGAAGATCTGTGTTATTTAGGTACAGCGAAAGAAATTTTATGCAATAATGATAATAATTTTATTTAAAATAGAATAAATTTATGCACGAAATACACCGCTATTTTATGTCTCGGTTGTTAAATTATGAATTTTAATTACCCCAAATGATAAGCAGCCTCTCAAATTATCGAATTTGAAACACGTTTGTACAAACTCAAGCTTCGGGAGAATTATTTTTAAAAAAAGTCATTGGAACAAGGTATGCGTCCAAGGAAAAATTTTTGAGCTCATAAGTAATCAAAACGGCGTAACGACAAATGAAGATCCAACTTCGAACAAGGCGAATATAACAATTAATTAAGATAAGGTTAAGATTTTACGCTTTAATTTATATATTTAATTTGAGAACAACTAGCATCGCAAATCAATTAAATTATTTTTTTAACGCGCGTTTATAGGTTTACATCTATAATGGCTGATATAAAATCATGTGCTTCAATTTTTCTAAATAAAATTTTCATTATTAATAAGCTTTTAGATTAATTATATAATTTTTATACTTTTTTATTAAAATTAATTTAACTTCTGCAGCATGATTAAATAGAATGATCTATTAATTTGTCCGTTGTTTTATTAAGATGAACAAAAAATTAAAAAATATATCTATAGATAAATTATACAACTTTATTGATGAGTGAACGGGAAAAAAAAATTTCAAAATTACATTAAAAATATAAAAAATTAAGCAGAATAATTTATATTGCGCTTATATACGTATTATGCATAATTTTTAATTAAAACTGTACAAATCATAAAACTAATTTAATACAGTTTCAAAATATAAACAACAAAAAAAAATTCTCACGCTTGTGTATTATTATTATTATTATTATTATGCGTAATTTGTTAGAATTCTATGAAAGAAAGCAGACGGTTAATACAACGCATCTTACTTTTTTTCGCTTTCTCTCTCTCTCTCTCTCTCTATCTCTTTGCTTTCGCAAATCCGGAGCACGCGAAACTCCCGCAAACATTCGCATCTGCACGTAATGCGCGACGTGCTGGCGTATATAACGAGTGCATTACTCGACGTAAAATCCGAAATACATAATGTATCCGTGCTTACGCGTATGAAGACGACAACGCGTACGCGTGTATATCTTGATTTAAATTTAAACTTGCATGCACGCCTAGCCGCTCGCGCTTGAGAATCCGAGCTCTTCTTCCGCCCCTTCAACGCTATCGCGCGATCTTTGAGAAGAAGCTGCGACGTCGGCTTAACTCGTCTTTACCTCTACGTCTATGTGTACGTGTACGTGTACGTGTACGTGTACGTGTACGTGTACGTGTATGTGTATATACGTACATATGTATTTGCGCGCGACGAAAGTCGAGCGTCGTCGCTAACTTTGCCGAGTTTCCGTATATGGGATATTGAGTGACTCTTGAGATTTCGATAGTTTCGGCTTGGTTGATGCTGCAGCTATTATGTTTCCTACGAAGATGGGTAGTTTGCTTATTATGCAAAAAGTCGCTGATGAGACCGGCGGATTATTTTCCTATCCCCCCCCCCCCCCACACACACACACACACAAACACACAGACACACATATGTATCCATTTAATAAAGTTAAACATTTCATAGGAGTAAACATATTTCAATTTTATTTATTTATTTATCCGTCTCTCTAATAATTTAATTTATATTTAAATCTTATTAATTTAAATAAGTTGAAATTATTTAATAGAAAGGGTCATTTAATTAATTAAAACAAAAGTATTTAAAAATTAATGTTGTCAATGTTAATAATCGCTAATAAACGAGGTTAAGAGGTTTATTAATGTAATTTTATAATTTTTTTTTTCACTACTCGCCCACTTGATAATAATTTATTGCCGATTATAAATTCTATTAAATAAAAAAATACTCTCCCACATTGATAATTTATAAGTATCATATTTTATAATAAATGTATAAGCACTGAAAAGATATATGAAGCAAAAAATATCGAAATAATTATGGTGACACACACACACACACACAAACACACACATACATATATATGAATTAAAAATTTCGATATCGAGCAAGAACAAAAATCGTTTATCGAAGATAATCCAAAAATCATATCGCAGCTCTCTCTCTTTCTCTCTCTCTCTCTCTCTCTCTCTCTCGCAATTTCTCCAGAACTAGGTAATATAGGCGCGCCTCGTGCACGAATTTCTTACGCGTATAAAATTGACGTCACGCGCTTCGCAATTCGTTTTCTATGTATATTCAGAGCGCGACATTGACGAACGCGGAGTGAAAAATCCCGGAGGCTTGGGAATTCGTTTTCCACA